>QZLH01001118.1:0-13626 GCA_003833135.1 Oehlia diaphana
TTGCAGAATATTTTGACCGTAATATTACGTAAATTTTACGATATTGAAAACTTACGTAATATTTTAACTGTAATATCACATAAATCTTACAAAATTATAAACTTACGTAATATTTTGAAATTTTTTGAAATATTATGCCATAAACTTTCGTAAACTTACAAAATCGTAAACTTATGCAATTTTTCACGCTATAAAATTTCCTGATGTATGTTACTATAGTAGGTCTCAAATCCAGGTTAAAACTTAAATAGAAACTAGTTGGTTAGTATTCGTTAGTTTAGAATCAGGTACCTGCAACTATAATTATAAATTTCTGTATATTTGTATTGTTTTTTACAAATTTTATCGCTAATAAAAAACAAAAACAAAACAAATCAGCCCATATGTAGCCCATATGGTATATATATGCAAAAACTCTTTCCTACTCCATTAAATTTATATAGTAGAAAAAAAAGATAGAAATATTTTTCAGAAAATTTTATTAAAATTCTTTATTTTTTGCTGACATGAGTAGTTCAACGAACAGGAACCCTTCCAGTCAGCCCCCAGTTTTTAAAGATGGATGGAAAGATGGAGAAGATGACTATACAGAAGTTTTCAGCAGAAAAAATAGTCATAAAATGAAACAACAAGATAACAGAAGCCATAGCATGAATACCAGGTCAACTAGCTCTGGACCTACTGTAATAATCGAACAGATTACTTACGATAAGTCACCATATAGCCAGGTGGCCTATGATATTAACAAACCTATTTCATTGGTTGAGAATCCGCAAGGCGGCCAACAATCTCAAATGAACACCTCAAACAAAATGGGCAATAATTAACAACAAGATGATACCTCTATAGAGATTGATAAAATAACTGATAACCAACAATCTCAAAAATCTATCTTATTTAATAATAAATGGAACCCACATCCATTACCAGAAAATTTAGATGATCAACCAAACGGCAACTTTCCTTTTAGGGTAAGAGCCCCTTTTAGTAAAATTCTGGGCAATAATAGGATTGCTAAAATGAAATTCCTTAAAAGTCAATTGTATAAAGATTACGATATCGTGAAAATAACCACTATCTATCAAAAAAAAAATAAAGAAAATCTTTTTCAAATTGAATTTGATAATCAAGAACAATATGATAAATTTGTTAATGCTGAATTCAAGTTTATAGAAAATGATGAACCAATCAAATTTCAAGTAAAAGACCTCGCAGAAAAAGCTGAAAAATTAAAAGAAAAAGAGATGCAAAAATCTCGTATTATTCAGGTTTTAGATATCCCTCTTAATTTTAAACCATATGAAATACGTGTAGTATTTAGCAAATATGGACAAATAGAAGATTTGTATACTCGAGTTAAAGGAATGTATCAACACGCTTATATCAGATATGTAGACGAAAAAGACATCGAACCCTTCTACTCTCAATGGAGTTGTTATTTAGAACAACATACGGTAAGAGTAATTCCATTATTGTTGAATGAAGAAAGTAGAATGCAAAGATATGAGTTTGTGCTCAAATTTACTGGACTTTCATTTGGTACAACCGGCAGAAAAGTTAATGAATTTCTTAAAGAATCAGGTGCTAAAAGTGTGGTCATTCCTAGAAATCTAAAAAATAATAATTTATTGAAATATGCAATGGTATATTTCCCTAATGAGGATATTTGGAGTGAAGCTGCAAGTCTAGAACTCAAAATTAAAGGTGATACAGTAGTTTGTTCTAGGACAATTTAATATATTAATATATTAAATTGTCCTAGAACAAACTACTTGCCCCAGACTAATATGTCCTAAGACAATATAGTTTATTGATTAATATGTCCTAAGACAATATAGTTTATTGATTAATATGTCCTAAGACGTTATAATCTATTAATTTATATGTCCTAAAGATGGGGTCTGTTTTCCCTTTTTGTGACCTGTTGGTTAGTAAATATGGATGAAGTGCGCGCCTATTTGGTTGCCTTTCTAGATGCTGAAATGTGGTAAAAAATTATTGCGTCAGGTGGCGCAGTAGATCTGTGATTAATTTCGGCCAACACT
The DNA here is from genome assembly GCA_003833135.1 of Oehlia diaphana. NCBI lineage: Eukaryota > Fungi > Glomeromycota > Glomeromycetes > Glomerales > Glomeraceae > Oehlia > Oehlia diaphana. Next base: position 2,046 of record QZLH01001118.1, read on the forward strand.
ATGCCTTAATTTTAGCCGATCTTTAAAGCACATGATTTGAGGATCCTGCTTAGCGTCATGATAGTGACCTGATAGTATCATGGAACTATTGTGGAACTATCATAGAACTGGTAGTTTGCCAGCTTGGATGTTAACTTCATATGCCCAAAGATTTGACCGAAATTGTGGAATAATGCTGGCCAGTACTGCGCCTTACTGTGCCAGTTACATGATACTGTTCCGGTGCTGGAACACCCTCTATCATAGCAAATTCAGTTAGTTTTAGCCGGCACTATAACAATAATAACTCTAGCCGATTTTTGAACTCATGATTTTAGGATCCAATTTGGCACCATAGTGGCGCCCTGATAATATCTTAGAGGTGTCATAGAAGTGATAAGGAACTAGTATAGTTCTATTACTTTACCAGTTCCATATGCTGGTTGGGATGCTGAGTTATTATGTTCAAAGATCTGGCCGAATTTATGATGAAAAATTTATTGTTTATTTACTGCGCCTTGGAATTCCGGGCACTTTTCCATCACTTTCTCACAACTTTCAAGGAATCATAGTCAGGTTATTTGATTACTGGGATACGCCAGCCAATTTTTATATAATAATTCTGAAGAAGGCTACCCGAATACACATACCCAGATACATACCAGTGTTAGGGTAGCCTTCTTCCATTATTTTATATAAAGATGAGGAAGATATTCACTTCAGGCTACCCGAATATACATACCCGACTACATACTAGTGATAGGGTAGTCTTCTTCCAATATTTTATATAATGATTACGAAGAAGACTACCCTGAGCATATACCTAAATTTATACCATCGGGTGGGGTAGTCTTCTGCCATAATTTTATATAATAATTCCGCAGAAAACTACCCTAAGTATCACCTATTAAGAATCTATCTATCTGCGATTCTCTTGCCATCCTGCTATACGTATCTTTTTGCATCTATCAAAAAAATAAATTAAACATTTCGAAAATATATTGTGATATAATAACTTTACTTACTGTCAGCATGTATACCTCAACTATTTCCGACCAAACTGATCACTCCAGAACCGCCCCAGCCCTCCGCTATGATAGCGCCAGCCCCGATGAATATTTAAGTGATTCGAACAGTTGTACTGATAATAGATCTGACTTAGGGTCAGATGATTATAATGTCTATGAGTCTAATTATGAGTCGTATAATGAAGAAGCTACCTGTGTCTCAACTAGCATTACCGCGACTCCATCATTTCAGTACTCTTTAAGGCAGGAAAAGTTTAATAATAATTTTTCTTCCAAGGACTTGCTAAATGCCATTCAAAAAATTTCCCTATCACCGCCTAGAGATATGTCAGACGATAAAGGGTCATTGGATTGCCTCCCAATCTATTCATTCCTCTTTCCAAATGAAAAAGGTTCTAGTTTATATAATGCTTATGATCGAGAAGAAGTGGAAGATAAATTAGTTATCAAAATTGATCAAGACTGTGATCGTGTCCCAAAGTTTTCTGTTGCAGACGACATTTCTGAAGTATATGGTTTACCTGGAATTCATGAATGTATTAATGGCCAAAAACTTTTAAGGGCTGTAATCGATATCGATGCTACACAAGAGGATATGGAAGCGAATGGAGTTAAGCCTGATAGTGTATTCATTCGTATCTGTTGCTCTTTCATAAGTGCATTGTATCGAATTCTTGATTGTAGCTGGGAAGATATTCTTAAAGGATTGGTAATTGCTACATCATCAGACTCTAGTAAATGGTTACCATCTTTTATATGCTCCAACGCTTCTTATCGATCATAACGAGCTTAAAGCATTCACAGAATTGGTATACACCTTGACGGGTGAAAAATTTGGCATATATATTGATTGAGGATTACCTGGTCAAAATTTTAATCTTCGCCTTATCGGTTCAGTAAAAAAAGGGCGTGTGAAGCGTATCCTGTTATCTTCGATAACTAATAGATGGAACAAACTCGATTATACTAGAGTCCAACCACCTATTAGTTTATGTCTTGAAGTGAGACCTAGAATGCTTAGCATAGAAAAAAATAATAATCCACTAAGAATATCTGTGGGTTCAGATATATTACAAAAATATGCAGAACTAGTTTTGCAAAAGCATTCTAGCTATCTTAGGGATTGGAATATCGAAGAAAAAGATTCAGAAAACTTCGTATATTTTAACTGAAAAGCTCTACTAGAATGCCCACTATGTAAACGCATACATGACAAGGATCAGCGGTGGTTTGGTCATGTATGTGCTAGCAGTGGAAAATTCATTGTAAAATGCTTCCGGCAAGGTAGTGATAAGCACAGGGAGGTTTTTGAATGCGACCCATCTATTGCAGAAAAAATTCAGAAAGAAAATAAAAATTTATCTCTTACCTCTCACAGGATAAAGGGTCTAGGTTTTCCTAAAGCCTTCGTAAAAATACCATCCTGAGCTAAGTATAATGAAACCCTTACAGCGACAGAAATATATGAGGAGAGATATGTAAGACTATTACCTAATGAAGGCGATATTTATGTAGGGTCGCCTTAGGAAACGGGAAAAATATATATTCTTGAAAATTTGTCTATTCCTGATGATGTGAATTTGCTAGTATTATCCACACACCATTCTTACTCAAATGCTGTCTGTTACTACAAGACTCAACCTCAAATCATATTGCGATATCAATGGCAATATAAATCTATCCGACCACAAGAGGGTGGTATGTCAAATAGAGAGTTTACACCATATTACTAATAAATGCAAATGTAGTAAAAAATGTAAATGTTCCCCAATACAATATGACTTATGGCTTGATGAAATAGTGTCTATAATTGCTCAGGTACAGAGTTGTTTGGCTGGACAGTCGATAAAAAAATTATATAAATTAGTTTAAGATGCAAGGCGTATAATCATCATAGACAACGATCTCACTGATCTTAATATCGAATGGATTAAAGCCCTTCGAAAGGATAAACAATTCTCTATTATCCACAACACTTTCCAACCCCAGAAAGGTAAGACATTTCACCTAGCCCCTAATAAAGAAACTGTGTTAGCCGAACTTTGGGATTGGGCTAGGGAAATTTCTTCACTACCTTCTGATAAACGAACAAGTGCATCACTTATTTGCCATCTTAGAAAAGATGTATAAGGGATCGTCCGCGCTCTTAAAGCAGATTTTCCAGAACTACGGATCAAGAAATATCATGGTAAATCTGATCCTGTAGAAAAGGCTCATGACTTCAGTAACGTAGAAGAATCATGGAGCGATGTTGATCTAGTTGCATATACAAGTACTCTAAAAATAGGAGTATCTTGCACTAATCCAAAGTTCGAGCGGGCATTCTGTCTCTTTAATAGCTACATAGAAACCAATGCAGGGACGAATCAGATGTTATTCCGCATGCGGTGTATTAGAGACTATGTTTGTTGCATTAAGCAAAGATCGTCTAATGTTCCCATTACAGAAGAAGGGTTATTTCGATGGTTGTTAAATGCTAAACGTGAATGTCTCCCCAAAGAACTTCAGAATAGAGGAATATTTCCGGATATCGACTCTATTATTCGGAATAAGGATGTACCAACTATTCGATTATGGGTGACATATATGTTAGAAAAATTTTGATCTTATCGTTTATTTGGCTGGAGAATGGTTGATTTTCTTCAAAATGCAGGTATGGTAATTTCTATCATAGAACTTATTCCTAAACCTAAAGATAATACGATATCATTATCCCAGACAGTAATGGTGAGTTCATCTGTCATTAAGGCGGAAGAAATTTCAGATATATCAAATGCCTGTATTCTTGATCATAAGATAGCTGAGATTTTGAAAAATAAGCTGAAGAAGACTTTATTAGAGGAAATGCGATCTTTAGACCGGCATCATATTGTAGAATGTTATGAGATCTCGCCTGAATCATTGACTGAAGAATTCATATCGAAGTATGGGAATTATAATCATATGAAATGGTTCAGAGCTTATAGACAGTTACGAGATGCTGGTATTAACAATGAAATGGCCGTTAAAGCTATCACTCATAAAGATTACAGGGAAGACAGACTTACAACTACCACCCGAGCTGAGAGATATCGAATTTGTTTGAAGTTACTAAGGAACTGTACACCTGCTAGAGATATCGATGATAGATCAAGATATAAAGCTGATGATGTTAAAACACGCCTGAATTCTCCTGAATCGATATCGTATCTTCAGAATTTAGTACCAAAAATGGCTCAGGTTTTTGATAATTCAGATGCATCACGCAGGACTAAAAAATCGGGATTGAAAACAGATCGAGCAAAACTTGGTTTACTGAATTCAGCACTACAAGCAACATATGGGTTGAAATTTAAAGCTACTAATAAGAAGCTCACACAATATCATCTGGTTGGCTCGTTTGATAATGAGGATGCACCCAAGTTACCTTCATATCAGACAGGAGAAGAGGTATATTGGAATAATGGAGAAGACGCCCGATATGCTTATAGTAAACTCACTTCCGATGAATTATTATTAGAAAAAATTAGCAAAGTATCTTCCGGCAAAGTAAATACCGTGCAAATTACAGAAGATATTCAAGATTTATTTGATATGTGCTAATTATTCTTTAGATAAGGGTAGTCTTCTGCCATAATTTTATATAATAATTCTGCAGAAGACTACCCTCAATTTATACTAAATATTCTTCTGCCATTATTTTATATAATATTTCTGAAGAAGAATACCCAACTACGTACTATCAAAAAAACATGCTATCCGACTTTGATACTTGACTAATGAATGGAATAATATTTTTTCTCATTCCTTGACAAACAATTGAGTTTCGAGCTAACCACTAATCCCCAAAGAGGTCAAGACCCATATCCTCATTATCTGACTCAGAAACTGGATCTTCATAGATTCTGGATGACTCTGTAGCTGAGCCTTTAATTATAACCCTATCACCTAGTATTTTGACCTGGATCGAATCCGTTAAATCCCTTCCTAACGAATCTGCAAATAATTGTGAAGAAGCAGGAAACAAGCATTTATGGATCGAAGCACTATTATCATCTGACTCAGAAATTGGAGTTTCAGGGACTTTGGGTTGAAGGGCCTCAGCCCCATACTTCTGCCTCATCCGATAATTTAACGAATGAAATCTGGCCGAATGATCAGGACAACATCCCGTAGTAGAAACAGTATATTTACGACAACCACTAACAAGGCAGGGTTTTTTTCTATATTTTTTTCATATAATTTCCAGTGCCTATAACACCCGGTGAGGTTACAGCACTTATTTTCACAAATAGTATTATCCTTCTTGATATGTGCGCAAGTAAAGCGAGCCATAGAAGTATTTTAGAATATAAAACCCTCTTTCACTTTTAATTTCAAAATAAAATATGTATTTAAATTAATCAGTATTTTAATGAGATAAATTATCTTTTCACACTAACACTATGGATATATTAGATCAACCGACAGAAGTTCACGAAAAAATATATAACTCCAAATCTAATCGCATGATAGCTATAAATAGGTCAGTATATCATAAAATGCTACTTGAAGGCTATATGCATTGAAAAGAAGAAAGGCTTTTAATTCCGCCTTCACATGAATTGCCAATATTAAAAAGATATCTCTCTTTCATCTCCTATCGTATTTGGAGTATTGTATCGGAAAGAAGTTTGCTAGCAGTGGTTAATGAAAAAATAAGCCTATTACAGATTTTACTCACAGCTAATTGGCACAATCTCACCTTATGCCAACTATTAAAATTATGCTGGAAGCACAAAGAAATAAAAGCTTGGAGGAATAACGTACTCATGAAATTTCTCCATCATCCGAATTTAGCTCCTTCAAAGTATAGACCAGGAGCTTTATGCGATGCATTTATCAAGACAGATGTTTTAGGGCCAGAACATATATTAGCTCTAGCATGAACGTTTTACTAAATATTACTATAACATTTCGGTCTTAGATCATTCATAGCCTTGAAATGGGGGTTCCATGACTATGTATTTTTTTTCGCATATCCTGTTTACCCGCAAATTTCAAATATATGTAAAACATCCTGGTTAGAGCGAGAATTATAATATTCTTTTCGCCTACCGATCATGGTGTAGTGAAATGACAGGATATAAATTTTCAAATTGAACTTTTTTGTACGTAATATAAAGTTGGTACATTTTAATATTCTTGACTATACTGTCATAAAAACAATATGGCAAAAGTGGCTACAGGTTTCATGGAACACCATAAATGGACCTCTGAAACTCTATTATCCGAACTAGCTAAATACAAAGAGGAAATTAACAAAAGTTTGAGGGATGATCGCAAGGTAAGATCTAATGCCAAAATGCGTTTTCGACAATTAGGGCTTACTAAGGAACAAGTAGAAGTTCTCATTCCTATTCAACCTACTGGAAAGCAGGGATACTGTTGATAAAATTGCCCAAGAAATTGTGGAAAATGATTATCCGTCTGAGAAAATAAAACAAATCTCATATGATTTAGGAAGTTTCGCACCTAATCCAGTCACAGGAGGTTCTCAGCTTACTTTATTGCGAAAAAAGTTACGGGTTCGTGGAGCCGATCATCTCAAAAAAAAAGCTACCAAAATTCCTCATATCACTACTGAATCGAATAAAATTCAGGCATGACGTCTTATACTTGAGAAATTTGAAGGTGTCGATTGGCCTGAACACTTCTTCTTAGAACCGGTTCAGGAAAGACTCGAGAAATGTGATTTCTCCTTATCACCTTCTAAGGAAGATCTGGTTGATATAATGATAATGTTAAGCATGCGACCGGCAGATGTAGCAACTCTTCGTATTGATAAATATGAAGTATCAGATAAAATCTGGTATGACCCTAAATATTTCTGATATTGTACTGGCTACTCTAAAACTAAAGAAAAAACAGGAGTAGGGGAACCTCGGCCTTTCTTCTCAATGGAAAAGGATCCAATACGAGCAAAAGAGTTTCTTACTTGGATTCAGAAAGCAATACCAGAAAAATTCACCTTCTTATGAAAAAATAAAAGCGGTATAGTTAATGTAAATCCAATTAATCTCACTCTAGCTAAACATGGAATTACTTCGAATAAATTGAGGAAGATAGGAGCAGATCATGCTAGCAGGATCCATGGAGGTAGGAACGATTCTTATCACCAATATTTATGAAAGTTGGCTTGCAGACAAGTAAAGTAGTAGGTCGTTATGAATCAGTAGAAAGTTATGGCGTAATGAATGACCCACCTTCTTGCAATTGTTCAAAGGCATCCCTAAAGAACCAGGTAAAGATAAAAGAAAAAGTGGATTAACCCTGATAATGATTTGTATATGTCTGTCCGATCAGGTAAAGATATTCAAGCTCTTTGATGAAAACTAATCACATAGTGGGATAGACATCATTTATTAATTTTATTTTTTCACTTGAGGCAAGATCTATCATATATAAATATCACGAAAATGGTAACCGATCAAAATCATTCATCTGATAGTGCACGGTTCCAAAGGGACCAGGTTATCAGACGTACAGAAAGAACAGCCCGAATATTTGGACTAAACAAGCAGAATGCAGAAGTATATAGTACGCTTTCTGGAGAAATAAAAGCGCTAACAAATAGGCTGGATCAGCATAGAAAGTTTAAAAAGAGGGTTAAACCACTAGAAAAACGTGTAAAGTGGCTGGATGATAATGTAGACGAACTATTTACTATGAAACATTGCAATTGTAGTAAAGAATCCATAAATACTTCGTCTGAGTCCAGTTCATCTGAGGAATTCGATTCTGATCATGCACCACCAGAAAGAGAAAATTTGACAATAAGGCGAAGCCAAGAAGGTATCTGATTCGAATAGTCTAATTTAACTTCGCGCTATAACTAACCATATTTTCCGATTGAAAATTCTTCTATCATATAAAAATGCATGAATCGAATTTACTTGAACTTCTTCCGCCAGAGTTGATATCATTTATTTTAAAGTATCTTCCAGATCTAAAATATGCTAGCGGTATAAATGACATATGGGAAAGAGAGGTGAATCTTGAACGGCCCAAAAGGGTAATTTTCACAGATTTTTGATTTAGGATTGACATAGGCGCTAATGCAAATTTCATTAGTGAAAAAATTGTGAAAATAGCATACGCAAAAGACAATAGTATTCCTAGAGTATACGGGTTTCTAGATGAGTCTTATTCCACATTAGGAAAGGTTAATCTACGTATTATCTTAAATGATGGCGAGAAGCATAAAATCATACCCACTGAATTTATAGTTACTGAACCAGATTGGCCGGGACCTGATTTAATTTTGGGAGGTCCTTAGTTCCGAGAAAGTGGTGCAACTTTGGATATATGCGATTCAAAACTATTATTAGACGATAATTTTGCGATCCCATTCAAAGAAGTAAAATATGAACCTAATGCAGAATAACAATTATCCGGAGCAGTGATCGCATAACTTTATTTTTCGATTAAAGATACAACATATCAGACTATTTATGGCGCATACAAACATTTTTATTATACCAGAACTATTAGAACAGATTTTATATTTCTTATTGATAGATAAATCCCTCTATCCCACTCTATATGTTTTCCAATTGTGGTACAAATGCGGTGCACCTATCCTATGGATGCGTATTGAGCTAAAAGGGAAAGACTTATATCCTGGGCAATCTCTTCCAAATGATTATAATTACCTTGCAAAGGATTGTCCCCGATTAAATAAATTTATAAGGATAGAACGTGTAAAGGATCTCTCTTGATTGAAAAATTCATAAAGCTAATACATAGGAAGCAAACGTCGGTTTATTGCTCAAATGTAATTCACCTCGAAATATCATATTACCATTCACTTTCAGATAAAAAAATCACAAGCATTATACATTCATGCCCAAAGCTCCAGCATCTTAGTCTTACATTTTGTCAAATTACCGATATAACTATCAAAGAAATTGCTGGTTCGTATCTTAATTTAAAGTACCTCAATTTGGAAGGGTGTAGTAATATTAGCAAAGAAGCCGTAGATCAACTCGTTTCTCTTAATCCAAATATCCATGTTGAGAATTTCGTGCTGATTCGGGTACCTCCCCCAGATGTGTTCTATAAACTCGCAAGACGTCTGGGAATACCACATGATGTACCAAGTGATGTTGCATCCTTAGATAATTATATTAAATTAATAAGGAGATTGAGTGAACGCTGTATTCTGGCTAGACCATCGCCTCGGAATGGTGGTCGGTTATTATATCAACCCAGAACCCTCTAGGATCAGATCATGTGAAGCATTTCAGATCAGAAGATTTCTTGTGCGTGTATTCCTATATGGTAAAAAATACGGATTATCTATCTTATTCTAGACATGGGCATTGGTCTGTACCAGCCAAATTTTTTACGAAAATTTCGTGCAATTGTTGAGGAGTGACCTTCGGGAATAACGGTAGCCCCTCTTTATTACCATACTTGGAACGTCTAAACTTTTGAATATATGCCTTCACATCTTTCTCAGCATCTTCTTTTATCGTTTCTTCGTTAGTATAACCGACAATACCAAGATAAGCTTGAATCATGCTTATATCCGCTTTCAGATATAAAAGTAAATGGTATTTTTCTCTAAGTGTAAATTCTCCCGTTGATCTTTCAATAAGATCTTCTCTATTTTCATGTAATATATTAAGGATTGGGTTGCCACCAATCTCAAGATTCTCCTCTATCGATATAATTTTCTCAATCAAATCTAACAATAGATTACTTGTATTATCAAAGCAAGCATGTGCTACCACTTTCTTGCTTTGATTCAATGCTGTTTGGTTTGCATTGTACTTAATAGATGGTCTCTTTGAGTCCGCCATACCAAGTTTTCTTTCGGCTATGCGTTCCTGAATAGCTAATATATCCATCTTCTTGTACAAAGCACTTCATATAGTTGATTTTCAAGTATTTCACTTTGAACAAGTTTATCATTAGTATTGCTTGTCATGATTGTGTTTATCTCTGGCTAGCATATATTCAATTTTGTGTCCGGAATACTGATCATCAACTGGAGCGGGCTGATAGGTGATCACCAGCTCGGAAGAATTTGCTGAGCCACAGATTGTGAGAGTGGATCATCAGTCAGGTCTTGTGTGACATAGCATATATTCATGCTAATAACTACTACCTCTATTTTTTTCCCGAACAAACATGAGAAAAATGTGAAAGAGGTCTACACGCAACACAGGACCAACTCTAAAAGTAAATAGTTACGTTAAAAGCATATGTTATGAAGGGCTGAGGGACTCACAATTTTGAGATCGCCAGGCGTAAAGCCAACTATATGTCTTTCTGGTAGATCTACATGTGAAAAGGTATGAGGAATCTGTTTACATGTGCTTTCATAGAGCTCTTGACATCAGACGACAATACTAATTACGCCTCATACCTCCTTAACTTCGGCTTGGCGCTCTTTTTCCCAGCAAGATATAAAGCATGTAGAGGTATGTGGAAGTTCAGCCAACTTTCCGCAAAAAAATATTCCTGTAAAATAGTTTCACTAGCGTAGCTAACGCAAAATAAGATATGTATATGCCAGAAGTTATTTATGTATGGGAACGAAAATCTCACTATGGGCTTTATATTTAGGAAAGATGCCTTCTATTCGTCTTAACTGCTTTCTTCGTGGTGGAACCGTTAATAACATTTTCGATGTAGAAATTGATAATAATTTGTCTGTTGGTGCTCTGAAAGATCAGATCAGAAATGTCTGGCAAGACTTACGTCAAGAAAACTTCGATCTATATGAAGTTAATTTTTTTCAGCCCAATTTTTCCATAGTCTCTTCTGTAAACAGTATTGCGATTAGACAAGGAGTGTTTATGGTTCCACATAGAGAAATTTCTAATTATTTCTCTACCTTACGCATCAATACTCTCATAGAAAGCCCACCTTACCTTCAAGAAAACGGTGAAAGGGGTGTTATTCACGTCCTCATATACCCTCAAGATTAATAATTATTTTTATATCATGTAATGCGATCCATTCGCAATTTTTATGTATTGTAGGCCAGGTTCTGGCAACATTAAATAAAGTATTATATCTTATCAATATATGAGTAAGCGGGTCACGTGTAATGATGCGGTCAATGTAATACATTTTTATCTGAGCCAATCTAGCCTATATAAAAGTAGCACTATATCAGGTGATAAGTGAGAAGAGTCTTCACGGTTAGGGAGGCGCAGTGATTAGGAGATCGTTGCACCTATAATGCAATGTGGCCGATCACACATTCACACGGCAGGATTGTGAAACAGAATAATTTCTCACATATAGTACTCACTCAGTATTTTTTTCGCAAATAAAATTCTTTTTACTCTTGTCTTCACATACCGCACTTTGAGCCAATAACATTTCGCAAAAAATACTATACAGTGGCGGTCAAAAGTATTGCATCACTGGAATAAAAAATGTAAAATGGTGATCATTTGTAATACAGTGGCTATGGTGGTACAAATTCTATTTTTAAGAATTCGTTATACCTTATTTTATCAATCTCGTCCATCTTTTTTTCATTTGACTTAAAAATCTATTTACCGTATGTAAAAATTCCTAAAACACGCGATCCA
>QZLH01001119.1:3724-22150 GCA_003833135.1 Oehlia diaphana
AAGAAATCATAATATATCACAATATACCAAAGTTTCATATATTATACCAGATTTTCCCATTATATCGAAATTCGCTATATTTTATTAACGAATTTTCTTATAACGAAGGCCTGATTGGCCAAACCACCAACTTCGTTATATCGAGAGCCGATTGTATACGAAAATTCGAAATTTAAAATAGAAGTCACGTGAGGTTAATAATTTACACTTTTCAGTTTTTTCATTTTTGTTTTGTTAATTATATACTTTTTTTATCCTTTTAGTCTGCGTGTTTCGTTGGAAATGTTATCGTTTCCAAATACTTGTTTCCAACAACTACGCCTTTAACTGTTGGTACTGCAAAACCTTGATATCCATTGACAACCGAGTTATTTCATCTAATTCTTTAACTCCTTTTTCTAACTGAAAATATTAATATGGCGAATCGACAATATCGTGTGTAATATCTAGTAGAGAAGATTGTTCTTCCACAATTTATTAATATTTACAAGGTTAGATAAATCTTTACTGTCATTAGAAGACTTTCCGCAAATGAGAGTCGTCAATATCGGAAAAAGTCGTTTCTTATTTCTTCCTTGGGACGATCGTCGTTTAGTTAACATTATAATTTCGTAATATGAAACTATAAAGCAATATATAATAATTTATTAGTAATTTGTTGTATTTTACGTTAGAAACATTTTGCTTTAATGTTCCTTTCATAGGTCACAAGCAACTGTTATTAGACGACCTTAGTTTTGTCTTCCAACTGTTTGGCCATATCATTCTTTTCAAATTTGCAGAGGTCTAGACAGGACCCTAATAAACTTTTAACGTAATTATCAGATTAGTTAGTTAGAATTAAAGAAATATTAACACATAAATTTTCTCGAATTTAAAGGAGAGAAATTATAATCTATAGGCCATAATTTAAGGTGTACATTACAATTTTACTTTTCTTCTTTATATCAAATACATTTATATATTAAATATTTTTTTTCTTGTCAATTGTAATTTATAAAAAATCAAGTTTATAATAATTTATTTCTTATAATAATCAGTCTTTATATAGAGAATGTATCAAAACTTATAGAACCCTAATAATTATGTAAATTTTGATAATAAAATGTGAGGAATTGTTATAAACAATGATAAGAACTGCGCGTTAAAAAAGTGATAAAAATATTATTGAGCTGTTACACTTAATGTGTATTTTCAAGCTATATCACTTTTAAACTGAATTTACTGTATCTATATTTCCAACTCTTCACCAAAAGATTTTGAAATGTCGAGAATTGTTTCCAATTGTTTCGTGGTAATCAATGCGTCTGGGTTATCTTTTGTGGTTAATGCCTATTTAAATTAAATTTAAATAATCTATTAATATAAAGTTTCGGGTCAACATAATGCATTCTCAAATATAAATCTACCTTTGCTAATCTCACAGCCGTCTTGATTTCCCTTCCATTTAGAGGTCTCTTTTTCAAATTTTCAATGTCTACCTGGCTTTTATTCTTTCCTTCAATACGATCCAAGAATGTACGCCAAACTTTTTCACGTGCTATGAATGCAAAAAAATAACTCCCGATTAGTTAAAAATAAATATTTTGATTATTAATGAATATAACCAACCATCAGTGTCTAAATCATTATATTTTAAGGCAACTGAAATTCGAGATTGAAAAGCGGCATCAAAACATTTTACTATAATAAAGAATATAATTCAGAATAATTCAGTAAAACCTTAAAGTTAATGTATTTTCAAAGATTCTTACCTCGATTTGTTGTTAAAAACAAAATTCCTTGATGATATTCAAGTAACCTTAAAAATACACTCACTAGAGCATTGCGTTGAATGTCATGCTCACTTCGACGTTCAAGAAAGATATCAGCTACAATCATGTTTTATGAATGATGTGAATCATTAATTAAATCGAATGACTACTTTTTTACCAAAAAATACATTCATACCTTCATCAATTAAAATAACTGCATTCCAAACACTTGCAACTTCAAGAATTTCACTTAATTTGCGTTCTAATTCAACTACCGATGTTCCTAGTTCTCCAACACTAACAGCATATAATGGACGATGAAGATATTCCGAAATTGCTTCAGCAGTTAATGTTTTTCCGACTATAAAAAACATTAGTTATTTATAATCATGCCACATCAAAAAAATTTAATACCACAAATTACAAACCTCCAGGAGGGCCGTGTAACAAAAATACACAGCCACCACCTTTACCGCTGATAAGATCCACTCCTTTGTGCTTAGATGTTACAAGACTAAAAATTAAGTCCTTCTTTATTGGATCCATGACAAGTTGATCAAATGCGTCATCATCAAACGAAATTTCTTAAAATTAGAGATGTTATAAGCATACATATAAAAATGTATATGTCGTAAAGAGGACTTTATAGTTAAGTAATTTTACCATCTAAAAATTCAACATATAATTGACCCCATTTTTTTGTTGTAAAACTAAATCCGTAAAGAGAAGGTACACACATGAAAAGTTCTTCCTCTTTAACTGATTTTTCATCATTGAAATCTTGTGGTTGTGGCACTGCAGGTACTGTATAATAATTATATTGGGGAATTTTCTTTGCGGTTCCCATATTGTAACTTGGATTGATCTTGGAAAATGAAACAGAATCAATCATGACACGACCCTCGCTTTTGAAATTGGTGGTTCCAAACCAAATATTACAAAACATATTTCCGGTATAATTAAGATAATGTGGGCCAATTGCATATTTTACAAATTTTTTTCCACGTTCTACTAGCTGATTACGAATTGGACTTTCTTCCGGTAACGGAACAATAGCAAGCTTTTCAATCTCACATACACCTTCCCATTCTATAATAGTGAATGTTTTTGTTCCACGAATAAATGAGGCACCGTCTAAAAAAGAGAAGATCAAATTAAATTAATTAAATTTAGGTAAAAATAAAAAATAAAATCAAATCATGCAAACCTGAATCGATTATTTCAGTAAATATGCTCATGTAATCTCCAGCTATCGTACGATGATATGTTGTCCTGGTTATTTTTGCTCCAATTAAACAGCCGTTCCATAAAGCGTATACATCCTGACCTTAAAGAATGAAATTAGCATTTAAGCGATTTTCGGTAAGGTTAAGGAAAAGTATTTAACTTTAAAATGTAAGCCATTAGTAGTCTACCTTTTGTAAACAAGTAAAATAGATTTTTAAATGATATAACCCTCTTAAAAAATAATTAAAAGAAAGTTAGTAAATACATATACTAGTAAGTATATTTCCAAGAAAAGGGTTATGTTATTTCAAACTCACGTTATCAATCATTTCTTTAATCTCGCAGACTCTAAATTCATATTCCTTTTCAATCAAATCAACTAATGACTTTAAATGGATATTATTATAATAAGGGCCACCATAAGGTGTGTTATATATATGTGGTTGGATTCCGAAGTCAATAATATCATCAACTTCAATTTCGGGAGACTCTTGAGTCTTCTGGGTATCAATTTTCTGATCAGGGTCTTGTCCAATAGCTTTTTTAAGTTCGGGCAGAATGAGAAATAATTCATGTGCTGGAATCTAATTTATTTGATACAAAAAACAAGTAAATTTATGCAAATACTTTTTTATTTTAATTAATCTAGTATTCAAAGTATACAACCTTGGGATTACGTTCATATAAACTTTCTGCTTGCAAATATCTTCGCAAAATCTCTATAAGAACAGGATTAATTAAACGTACAGACACATCACCATTATTACGTTCTACTTTAAAAGGATCGGGTTCTTGAATTCTTTCATTCGAGGTTCCTGTCTGCGGAATAACTGGGTTAACCGGTAAAGTATTAAATATCGGTACTTGTTGTGATATATTCATTATAATATTGATAATTTATATAAAGCGGACGGAATTACATACAATACGGAAAAACGAACGAAGATTCAAAATATACCAATTATTTAAGCTTTTATATATAGATTTTATGTCGAAATATCTCAAAATAACTGGATGTAAATGGAAATGTGTATAGTTTAATGGCGTATCGGTATGTGATTGCTGTAAAATGATCATCTCTAATTTGAGTCAAATCAATAAAACAAGAAATTTTACAAATGATTAACCATTACTTTATTTTGGAATGTCATTGCTCATTTAGGGTGTCATAAAGACAAACACAGAATGATATGACATTCGTGACATTCAAAAGATGATATTAACATGTGCAAATATTTAATTATGTTGTACGGCACAGTAATCACGAAACTTATGAAACGTACCACACGTGACTATTATTCAGGAATACTGTGCTACTAATATTATATTGTATGTCATATAAAGCTAATGATAATAATTAATTAAATCCAATAAATTTTAATCTGTATTTTTTTTACCGATAAAGAAAGGCTATCCAAGAATTTTTTACTTGTATATGAATTATTAGATACTGTAGGTCGTCTAATTTGTGGATTTTGTATAACAGATGAATCAATGTCAAAATTGAGACGAAGGTTCCTTGTTTGTACTGTACGCCCATGTACAAAATATCTCAAAATTTGGGTCTACGCAGGAATCACGAAAACAGTAATTTTAAAATTAAATCCCTTTTTAAAACATTGTTAAAAAAAATTATAAATTTTATGAATAGTATAAATCTTAATTAATTGCAAACAAAAAAAAAAAATATAAATTTTTCTCGTTAATATTATTTGTATTGAAACATTACGGTTCGATGAAATATTATCAAACAAAATCGAATTGGACAAATAAAATGACTATCAAATGGATATGCTAATAACCTACAATATTTTCATAAAATGATAAAAACAGGAATTTGTAATAATATGAAAGTTGATAATAGTAAAATTAATTATAATATGAATACTAATAAGAATAAATCTCTTTTAGAGAAAAAAAATTTGGACCGATAGTTGTTTGCTAAATATCTTTTGATAAGAGGACTAAATTACGTTTAGATTTTAAATGATTATTGTGTTTAATCCAAATTCTTCTTCTTTGCTTCAAGTTTTTCTAGCTGCAGTTTTTATCATCCAAGTTCTGCATTTCTAAAAACTCCAACAAAAGATTTTGAAATATCAATGCGTCTGGGTCGTTTTTTGTTGCTAATGCTTGTTTTAATTATCCGATAATATTAAATATACTGAACTAATCCATGCGCTCTCGATTATAATTGATTGCCTTTGCTAGCCTTACAGCTGTTTTAATGTCCCTTCCATTTATAGGTCTATTAATCGTATCGGATTATCGGTTGATAATACGCAGCGACGCAGCAGAATATAGTGCCGTCGGAATTGTAACTTTCGCAGTCGAATTTGCGTTAACAAATACGAATCTTATTATCAAAGAAAATTTTATATACTGCATCATCATTTTTTTGATTTGGTTAAACGGCATGATCAATTTGTTCACGAATGACCCTGTCACTAAAATATACGGAGTTGAAGCCTCCCCTTTTTAAATGCATTATTTTAAATTTATGTATATGGTCCTAAGGAGGCTGTGTTTATACAGAGTTGACCGTACTAGTTTTTTAAAAAAATTACTTCATAATTAATAAAACAAAGAATTGAGATCTAAACTTGTTTTTATCTGGTATGCTTTATTTTGTTTATTTAATATACTGTGGTTTTTATGTCACTTTTACGTAAAGATTTATTGACTGGTGTAAAAAGCCTTAACCAACGTTAACCAAGTCTTAACCTGTAAATTAACTGGTTGATTAATCAGTTAGTCTGATATGGTTAACTAATTAATTGACTGATAAATAATATTTTTTACTATATATAGAACAATAACTAAATATTTTAGTAGAAATTATATTTATTTGCTTCCACACAGTTAAACTTAATTCTGGGCAGAATTAAAATTTGACTAATAACCTTAATTTTGGCCAGAATTAAGCTTATAAATAACAATATAGAAAATTTTTACTAAATGTATATATATCAAATCTACTATAAAAAACTATTTTTTTTAATACAATTTAATAAATTATTATAACCTTAATAATTTTTCATTTAATTAAATAAATTAACTTACAATAACTGAAATTAAAACTTTATATTTAAATAGAATTTTTTAATGTTCTTAATATACAGTAAAGGTGTATAATATTAATATTTAAACTGTTCTAAGTTTAGAAGTTATGTACATATATATAAATAGTTCTAGCCAGTTTATACATTAATATTATACTGTACATTTCACTGTACATTAAGAAACCCTTATTTTGTAATATTTATTACAGTATATTAAAAAATTTTATTACATTTATATTTATTACTTTAGTTAGTAATATTTTTTTTTCACAAATTATTTAGTGTAATAAATAAATAATTTATATTATTTAAAATATATAAATATAAAAAATCAGTATTTATGTATAATATCCATTAGCTATTTATATTATTATCAATAAATTAAAAGTAAAATTAATTAGTTTTATTAAAAAACAAAAATGATTTTAAAATATACTTTTGAAATTTTATATTAATCTGTTAAAATCAAACTATTTGAATACTACAGAAATTTAAATATAACATTTTGTAAAAAAGTTAAAAAAAAAAAGTTAAAAGTATAACATTTTAATATTTCATTAAAAAAAACTAAAATCCAGCCTAAAAAAAAGTAATTAAAGAAATCTGAAAACTTACATAGTATTTTCAGTATATTAATAAAAAATTAATAAACATTAATTATTAATAAAAAAAATAATTTATTAGAAAAATTAATAATAGTTTATAAAAAAAATTTAAAAAATGGCTGAATCTAAACCAAATTCTAATGTATTTAATTTTTAAAAAAAAGAAAATCAAAAATGTAGTAAAATATTTTAATAAAATAAATGAATTCAAAAATATATATGTATATTTCTGAGTATTCTTTAAAAAAATTTTATCTAAAGAACTGAAAAATAACTATCTAAAAAAAAAGACCTATTAGAAACTGTCCATTAAGATAGAAAAAATAAATCTGTATGTTCAGCTACTGTAATAAATTTCCATTTTTGTGATGAAGTAACATTTTTCAAATTTCTTTAGCTAGCTGTGATTTTTTTTCGATCGATAAAATGATGCGGCATTAGTAATATCCAAAAGAAAACAAAAAACATTACTCTGGAAAGTCAGCATAAATTTAGAGTCAGGATGGAACTACCATGAACTGTAGCTCATCACTTCTAGATCTTAGTCAGGAAGTGCAGGTGGTCGAACGCAGGTCAAGTCCCATCCAAAGAACTATTACCCTTAGATCCATCCACTGACAACTAAAAAGAAATCAGCCGTCCACTGACAACTAATATGAAAAAATCATAGATAGGGTGGAACCACTACAAACTGTAGCTCATCACTACCCGATCTTAGTCAGGAAGTGTGGGTGGTTGAATGCAGGTCAAACCTCATTCAAAGGATCATTACCCTTTAGATCCACCCACTGCCAAACAAAATTTAAAAAACTTGACCTGAAAAGTAATGGCCTTTTTTATTGTAGCTTCGTTCACCTGTTTCATATTCAGTATATTTGGGAGGTTTGAGTATACTGAGAGTATTCTTTATGTTTGTCTGGCTGGAAATCAGTACATTTTAGCAGTATAATAGATATTCCAGCAAAGAACATTCATTCTTTATAGTGAAGTAATCGTCTATTTCTAGCGAGAAGAAAAATCTATTACTGAGGGTTAGAAAATTACAAAACACAAAACAAGTATAAACTTACTCTCCTTTGTTTTGACTAACGTGGCTTCAGTTGAAATAGCTGGTTTTGACATGGTTTAATATAAATGGAAAACGAGATTATTTAACTGAGGAACAAGAATAACAGATAATATTTTTGCTCTATTGATTGTCACAAAGATTTGATCTGATTGATTAGTTCCAAAAGTGATCGGTGTGACAAATTGTCATGTGCTCAGGCATTGGTAAGCGAGAAAAATTTCTGATGCACTTTTTACCCTCCCTATGTGGGTGAAATCTTTATTAATTTTTAAATTCAAAAGATTATAAAAAACTAAAAAAGTGAATAGTATGATGCTATCAAAGTAGGAGTGAGTGCAGATCTAGGTAATTATATTAAATACCCTCCAGCAACTCATTAATTTTTAAATATATTTGAAGTATCTATTTAACCTCATTTATAATTACCTCTATACTGTATATATTAATATATATATTTACAGTATATATATACCATTGCCTTTGTAGTTATATCTACCTTTAATTTTGTTATATAGAGAATTTTTGAATATTGAATTATCATTGTCAAAATATTATGTCATGAGCAAAATCAATTACTTCAGTCATAATTATCATTAATAAATCATATGAATTACAGCAAATTATGCATGGCATTATATTACGTCTGTAATAATTCATTCTGCTGGTTGTAATTTTTCTTGGTAGTTTGGACATTTAAATTAAGGCAATTTTCTAATTGTTATGTACAGTATGTAATAGTTATTTCATGGGGATCAAGGTTGCTCCGTGAAAATCATGATATTCCAGTGACCCCGTGAGGAGGCTTTTGGTACTTATATTACTTATTATGGGAATATATTAAGATTATTTTATCACCAAGTTAGGTATAAGTAATTGTGTAAATGTAAATGGTAACAATCCAGAAGACGAAGGGTTTTACAAGTTACCAAAAGAATTTGGTGACATTCTTATTTCCGAGGTTTTGTTATAATCTTATAATGGAAGTGACATGTGAATTATATTACGTATTTTTTAAACTTTCACTGCCCTGAAATATGAAATACGGCTATAATTAAAAAAAAATACTCGTGTAACTTACGATTTTCTTTATTTCCAATTTTATTTTAACACATTTTTGCTATTTATATATTTCTATACTCAGAATAGATAAACGGACGTGGCTTTTCGAATCTTTTTTACCAAATTAGCTTAAATTAATCGATTTCAACCTTTTTAGTATATATAAGTTATAAAAAAAGTATAAAATGGCTGAATTTTGAACATTTATTAAGTAAATAAAAAAAAAAAAAAAAAATGGCACAATTTTCAAAGATCAGTCTCATAAAGGAGTATATAATAGAGTAATTATCATAACTTATATTATAATAATGTAATTCATTTTTATATATATATATTTTTTTTTTTTGAGTCATAATTTAATACTTCATATTATAAATTTATAGTTGGATTCTCGTTATTATATTTATTATAGGATGTTTAATGGTTGAAAAAATCGAGCCATTTCATCGATTATTTTCTTTGGAAGATAAATCGATCCAATTTCCTTACGCAGTAAAGGAAACCGTACCAATTTGGTTATGTGCGGTAAGAATTAAATAAATCATTTTAAAAAAGGTTAATTTAATTTATTAAATAATTTATTTATTATTTTTATTATTGAAATAGATTCTTGCATCGATTATACCTTTTATTATTATAACTTTTGTGGCACTTGTAATTAAAAGAAGTTTACATGATTGGCATCACGGCTCATTAGGGTTACTTTTAAGTATTTCGTTAACATTATTAATAACACAAGTATTTAAGGTTATGGTTGGCCGACCGAGACCTGATTTTATTGATAGATGTCAACCAATAAAAGGTTCAACTGATGCCCAAGTTTACGGATTAAGTAGTTTTGAAGTATGCACAAGAACCGATTTATTAAATGATGGATTCAAAAGTTTCTTATCTGGACATTCTTCAAGTATTTTATTTCACTTTTAAAATATATATATTATATAATCATATTTTTGTGAAGCTTATTAATTTTGTTTTTTTTTTAAAAAAAAAAATAAACAGCTTCTTTTGCTGGATTAGGATTTCTTACATTCTATTTAGCGGGAAAATTACATATATTTGATCGAAAGGGTTACACATATAAAGGATTTGTTGCCGTCGCACCTTTAATTCTTGCAATTTGGATTGCAATTTCACGCACTCAAGATTATCGTCATCATTGGCAAGATGTTCTTGCAGGATCTATACTTGGTATCTATTTGTTTTTAACTTTTAAACCATCTATTAAAACATTTTTTTTTTAACAATCTTGAATCTAATTTCATAGGATTAGTTCTTGGACTTTATGCGTATCATCAATTTTATCCGTTATTGCATTTACCAGTATCTCATAAACCACTTTCAGTTCGATTAAAAACGATGAAACCTGGATATAAAACAAGTTTTATAACTGATGATGGATTAGAATTTCAAATTAACGTGATTAAAAAAGATGATAATTTATCGCATAAAGATAATGATGAAGTAAAAGTGGTTATTGATGATAAAGCTATAAAAGAGGAGACAGATTTATAAAATATAGAATATATATTATATAAAAATTTTCTTGATTAAATATTTACTTATAGGGTAATACATCAAATAATTTTTTTTTTTTTTTCGGTTATGCACTTTCGCAATGCATATTTATTTACAAAATATTTACAATTTGTGGGGGTAAATTATCAATTTTAAATTTTTAATTTTAAATTCATCGTACTCCGAATAGTTCCGAAATCTTTAAAAAACGCCTAGAAATTTCTTATCGTTATCCAATATTATCTTTCAAGTATTCGATTAGAATGTTGATATTCAAATGATATTCAAATACTTGAAGAAAAATGTAAAAAAAAATGTATAAAACATAAAAGGAAAATCTAGAACCTGATTAACCGTATATGAATAAATTAATTGCAGGATCGTCCATTTGAACTAATCCAAATATAGAAAAATGGCTTATAATAATATAAATAATTAATGGAATTGTCTTAAGGTTGACGGAAAGAAGAAATTAAACAATGAATAATTTTTTATATATATATAATTTTTTTTTTTCATACTTTATTAAAAAAGAAAATTCCCTAAATAAATAGTAATGTCAAAAAAATAATCCTAATACCAATTACTATTTTATATACAACCATAAATAGTTAAATTTATTTTTTTTTTTTATGGAATTGCTTAACAATCATAAAGTAAATAAAATCATATAAATACACACATATATATATATGATATATATGTACATATGTTAAAAAAACAATTAAATGAACGTAAAAAAAAGTATTATTTTTTTTTTAAAAAAAAAGAAAGTATACGATAATAAAGTTACAGTTAAAAGTGAAGAGTATTATCATATCAATACAAGTATAAATAATACTAATTACATAACAATTGTTGAACACTTATTCCTCCTCTTGGTTCCTCTTTCTGTTCCTCTTCCTTCTCTTCAATTTCAATAGTCTCATTTGTGTTAAGAGATGTCTGCACTTCAACATCTCTGGTTTTCGGTATTTCTTTATTATTATTGTCATCATTGGAAGTATTTACTTCTTCATGATTAACTTCTTCACCGTTTTTAGAATCAGTGTTGGTAGAGGCGTCAGAAGTTGCTCTTTTTGCGTTAGTGGAAGTAACGCTATTCTCACCATCACTATCACTGAATTTCCCGCTACTATTTTTACGCTTGTATTCAGATTTGTCAGAATTATCATCTTTAAGATGTTTAGGAATAGGAATTTCATAACGATCAAATTTTGATCTTTTGGTAAAACGTTCTTCTGAATTATTATTTCCTTCCCGTTTTCTTGATTCTGCAACACAGCCTTGTAAATATTGTATATATTCGATGGCGCTTTGAAGGATACTTAATTTATGTAAATGATCTTGATCCGCACAACTTGGAATTAAATCTTTTAACTGCAATATTTTATCATTAATTCTTTCCCGACGTCGTCTTTCTATTGCAGAATGTGATACTTTACGAGCTAATTCACGTTGATCTGCTGTAGTAAGCTGTTTATCTCCATTGGCTCCTGTTGCTGCACCACCCAAAGAAACTCGTTGTTGTTGATAAGGGGGATGGGGATGAATTACGGAATTATGATGTTGCATAACACTACTGGCATTAGAAGGTGTCATTGGTATAGAAAATACTGAAGTTGAAGACGCTTGTTGCTTTGGTAAAATACGTTGTTCGTATCTTCCGTTAGTCGGTGAAGGTGGTGAGGTCAAGGACATCATTGGTGGAAGTGGTTGAAGTGGTGGTGGCAAATATTCTGGATTCATATTAATTGGAAGAGAGAAAGGTGAAACTGGTGGTGTACGAAATGACATTGATGACATTGGTGGTGGTAAAATTCCATGTTGAGGACTTGGACGTGCTTGAGGTGAATGATGTGGTGATATTGGAATCATTGGAGATATTATCGTTGACGATGATGATGGTGCTGGAACGATAGGTCGATACCCCGTTGTAGTATTATTATTATTATTATTATTATTATTATTATTATTCATCTTTTCCCTTTTTCCCTTTTTTTTTTTTTTAATAAGAGTTACGTATTGTAATTTATTATTAATATAATCTAATAAGAAAAAAGTAATTTTTTGTTATAAAAAAAAGTAATATCTTTTCTTTGAAAAAAGGTAAAAAAAAAAAAAATAAAATAAAAAGAAAAGCCGACGGTTAAATAATTTGAAGAAGAAAAAAAAAAAAAAATACTCTAACCCTTATTTATATATTTATCATTCTATCCTAAATAAATGTAAAAATTGCCTAATATTATTGGTGAGAGTTTCTCAGGTGTGCTATATTTGCACATAATAATTGGTAAACTTAAGTAATCCACGTGTAGTATATTATTAAATTCATTGGTTAATGCATGAATTTCAAATCAACAAAGAATAACTTTGATGGTACTCTTTCAGGATCTGCAAGACTTTTCAAATTAGGAAATCGTATGGATAACATGTGAGGTAATGAATTATTCCAATTGGACATTTATAAGAGCAGTGCAACATCACCAGACTTTCCTTTTCGCCGCCCAAAAAACATTTCAGCCCTACAAATCTAAAACGATTTACCGAGTCTTCATTAATTTAACCTAGTACAATACGTAATTTTTGTACTGCATTAACAGTATTAAAAATTCTTTATAATTCTGCAACTTAATAAATTAATATTTTTTTTTAACAGATAAGAATTTTTCATCAAAAAAAACTTATCAAAGATAATTTTAATCAACTTTGTTTGCAAAGATTTTTATCAATTCTTTTATGCATCTTTATCTAATGAATTATACCAAATAATATTCTAATTTCCGAATCGGCTTGGCCATTAAACTGGCGTTACTCCCTAATGATGGCGTAAATTTGATCATCCATAATACAATGACATGTATTCTCCCATAATTATACGTATTTAAAATTTAAAATTTAAAATTTTATTTTCATGTGATTATAAAAAATAATAATGAGTTTCGCTTTGTCTTATAAATTAAAAATTAAAAATAATGAACGTTTCGCTTTGATTTGTAATTTATCTATTTATCTTACATTCAAAAAT
Source organism: Oehlia diaphana (assembly GCA_003833135.1). Classification (NCBI taxonomy): domain Eukaryota; kingdom Fungi; phylum Glomeromycota; class Glomeromycetes; order Glomerales; family Glomeraceae; genus Oehlia; species Oehlia diaphana. The sequence goes on from QZLH01001119.1 coordinate 17,047, forward strand.
ATGTATCCCCATTTGCACATAAATGTCGGTCACGTAAAAGAGTAGTAATGGGTTTATTATCCTATTATCAATTTTTTTCCGTTCCGGATGTAGAAATGAACGAAATTACCTTACTTTGCAGAATTCTTTTTGCTAAATATTATAAAAAAAAAAATTCAAAGTTCACGGGCATAATATAATCAGTCAAATTGTTGCTTTATAAGATCACGTGATAATGCTTCACCGCCACGTGATGTCACTATAGAATATAAAATATAGTCCTAAATAAAGAAAATGTGTAACATATATTAAAAATTTTTATTAAAATTAGTTACTGTAATGGCATTTCAAATTACAAAACCCTGACTTTCAAACAGTCAACTCTCCCTATAACAAATTAGCTATCCTGCAATTCAACTTCATTATAATTTTATAACAAAAAAACTGAAAACTTTAATTGGTTAGTTCACTTTATTGAAAGTATTTTGACAAATTCTATTGGCTTTACATCATATGATTCATTACATTATAAAAAAAATTGACTACAATATTTTTAAAAATATTATAAAACATAGTATTAATAAATTATTTAAATGAAAATTTTATTATGGATTTTCTTTATAATATATATATATTATAAAATAAAGTAATATTATTAATGGCAAAATTATAAAAAAATTTTTATATTTTGTTTATTTTATTTATACATCTTTTAGGAGTAATTAAATAAATTACTTTTGTTTACTTTAATTAAAAACATTTTTCTTCTTTTTAAAAGTAACTGAATAAAAGCAAAGGAAAATAATTGTAATACTAAATCTAATAAAATAATTTATATAAAATTAGGTTATTTATAAAGTAATATTTAGAAATAATTTAATAAAAGCAAGTTTAAGAGTAATAATTACTAAAAGTATAATTTAATATGGCAAATAATTTTATTTATATATTAAATTAAATTTAAGGTTTTTATTTTTTACGCACCTGCATAAATTGTAGGGTGCATATATTATATATAAAATTTTCGATTTTTGAATATTTTACGCACTGGTAAAAAAATTTAAATAAATTTTCTAAAAATAAAATAATGCATATGTATTTCTGTACGCATCCCTTCTATTACATAAAAAATTATTTTTTCTATTAATTAAATTATATGCCGAAAAAGTATCAAAGATAAGCTCATACTATTAAAATACTATTAAAATGCAAACAGACGACCAAAGGGAGTCGGGCTCAAATCACTACTGTAATTCAAGCCGCTACAGCGGCTTGAATTATAGTAGTGATTTGAGCCATTAAATTACAATGATATTCTCCTTTTCTTTCCATTTGGATTTGAAGGACAAGTTGTATGATTATATCCAACATTATTATACAAACTACATTTATTTTGTTGATTTTTTCTTCTACAGGTACCTTCATTAGGTTTAGATGATTCCTCTAAAGGATTTTTGTTAGTGCTCTACATAAGCTGAGCTGGCTCATGAGCTGACTCAAGCTTTCAAGCCAAGCCAAGCCAAGCCATGATTAAATTGGCTTAGTGGCTCACGAGCCATCTTGAAAGAGCTCAAGCCAGTTATTAAGCTCAGCTCAAAAAGCTCAAGCCTATAACAGGCTTAGCCTAAAAAGCTTGATTTGGCTCATGAGCCAAATGAGCTATTATACAAAAAAAAGAAACTACTGGAACTAATAAGTCCAGCATTTTTACATGTACAATTGAAAAAAAAATGCTGAAACTAATAATTTTGGCATTTTTACATGTAAAATCAAAAGAAAAATGCCAGAACTAATTATTCTGGCTTTTTTACATGTACAATTGAAAAAAAATGCCAAAACTATCAGTTTTGGCGTTTTTATATGTAAAATCAAAAAAAAAATGCCAGAACTAATGATTCTGGCATTTTTACATGTAAAATCAAAAAAAAATGCCAGAACTAATGATTTTGGCATTTTTATATGTAAAATCAAAAAGAAATATGCCAGAATTAATTATTCTGGCACTTTTATATGTAAAATAAAAAAAACGCTGAAACTATCAGTTTTGGTATTTTTACATGTAAAATCAAAAGGAAAAATGCCAAAACAAATAGTTTCAGCATTTTATATATAAAAACAAAAAGTAAAAAATGTTTTGCAACATTTTTTAAATAATTTAAAGTAAAAACGTTGCAAAAACATTTATTTAGTTAAAAATAATGTTTCGCACCATTTTTTTAATAATTTAATGTAAAAATGTTGCGAAATATTATATTTTACATTAATTTAATTAAAAAAAACATTTCATACCATTTTTTTTAATAATTTAAAGTAAAAATGTTGCAAAAACATTTTTATGATAAAGCTTGAGCTAGCTCGAGTTCAGTTTGGCTCAAGCTAGGATTTTTATGGCTCAGTTTGGCTTGAACCGAGCTAAGCCAAGATTTTTTGTAGCTCAGCTCATTTCAGGCTTGGCTTGGCGCAGATCTTTAAGCTGAGCCAAGCCAGACTGTAGCTCAACTTGAGCTGACTCATGTAGAGCACTAATTATATTTTAATTTTATATTTTCTAAATAATATATATTGGTAAACTTTTTAAGATAAAAATTTATAAAGATCTTCAGCCTAAATTTCTGTGTAGATTTACTATCTTATCAACATATATCTAATGTTAATTAATTATCAATTAATCAATAAGGTTTGATGAGACTTGCAAAATTTTGATCTTTTTAAGCAAGCATAATTTGAATAGTTTAAAATGATTTATAGAAAGCATTACACATTAATATTCTGTATGAATCAAAAATTAAAATATATGTAAATAATAAATTTGACTCAACTTATATTAATTTAAGTCAAGTCAAGTTAAAAATTATAAAAAATATAAATTTAATTTTTTTTAAATTGAATTATTAATCAGTTAAACCAAATTAAATCAAATCAAGCTAAATCACATAATTTTTTTTAGCTATACCAATTATTTTTTTGCCAACTTCAAAGAAATCAGATGGTAAAAAAAAAATTTTTTTTTTTAAATATTATAAAAAAAAAGTTCTTTAAAAAATAAAATAAATGCAAGGTTTATTAATATAAAAACTGAAAGAAAGTTTATGTAAAGTTTATTAAATATAAAAAAAAATATGAAAATCTCTAAAAATTTTTATTTGAATCTTTAATAAAATCTGAATTTTAGAAATTATTTTATATAAAAGTTATTAAAACCTAAAACTGCAGTATTATGCAGATTTTTACTAAAAATTATAAAAAAAAAAATGGCAATTTGCAAAAATCGTAAATTGTTGCAATTCTGCATTCTAAAAAATTTATCAATAGGTCAAAAATATTTAAATTTAAATTATATCATTTTTGACTTCTCTAATATTAAAAAATATTAAGAATTAAATAAAATTATTTAAATTATGAATAAATGTATTTGTAACAGCCTGTTACATATCTTATTTATAACATCCTTTTTTTATTTTTTTTTAATAATAAATTTAGTATGTGTTTTACAAATAAAATTTTTATATGCAAAATTTAATTTGAAAAACTTTTACTTAATGTACTTAAGACAGTTTCATAGACAAAAATTTAAGTTATAAGCAGTTTCTTGAAATTTTTTAAAAAATTTTTTGTCTTGGTTATACAACTGATCTTTTGTTTTTTGTTTACATTATGCCTGATCTTAAATTTTAATTGGATAAAATTGGGAGTTGTTACAAATAAGTCACGTAACAGGATGTTACAATTAGATTTATCCTTAAATTATTATATAACCCATTTTCCTATTTTTTATAAGAAATAAAATTGATTATATAATGTTACTCAAATTTTTAAAAACAAATATTTTGCCTAGAATATAAAATTTGGCTGAAATTATAATATGTGATAAATAAGTATAATAAATAGGATTTTTTATACTAAAAAATTGTCCTTAAAATATATATAGTACTGGAAGTCTATAATCAATAATTATGTGATTTTATTTCAATTTTCTGAGCTAATTCTATATCATGTGATCTGGAATAACTAATAAAAAACTAGGATTTCTTGTATTAAATACTAATAAAATGTGGTTTTTAAAAATTTTTTATTACAAACAAGATAAAACATAAGGAAAAGTAGATTTCAGCAATAAATTATAACTACTATTTTATAAAAGTCATACATTGATAAAAAATTTTTTTTTTAAAAAAAATTATATTTGATTCATATTATGATAATTTGGGCTGGTATTATCATAATGCATGAAGGTAGCAGAACCTTGCTTTCTTATAAGATAGGTCACCTTTAGGCTTAAGGTAAAATCATATATAAAATTCTAACTATAAAAGAAAATTTTATGTTATATTGTTATGATTTTTTTTCTTTTTAACTAATTACTAATTAATAGAATTTAAGAAAAAAGTAAAGTAAAAATTATTAGTAAAGGCCAATTTTTTACAGTGATTTTTATTATAAGTAAATAGGATTTTGAGACAGCCCAAATTATCATAACTGGTTTAATATAATTATATTAAACCAGTTAATCTAAGTTATAGAATATGGTTAGATCACATACTGGTATACTTAGGTTAAAGAGGTATGGTTAGATCACATACTGGTATACTTAGGTTATAGAGGTATGGTTAGATCACATACTGGTATACTTAGGTTAAAGAGGTATGGTTAGTTCACATACTGATATACTTAGGTTATAGAGGTATGGTTAGATCACATACTGGTATACTTAGGTTATAGAGGTATGGTTAGATCACATACTGGTATACTTAGGTTATATACTTAGTTTAAAGAAATATGGTTAGATTAAAGAAGTCATGCTGTGATCTAGTTGTGTTGGTTTAACCTAATGATGCTACCTGTTTTTGCTTTCCTTTTCGCATCCTGGCTTTTATTTTCTATATATATTTCCTTTTTGGTTGCTCTTCTTTAATCTAAGTATTTCTGTTTTGGTATAATCTAGATATGCTTCTTTAAATGAAGTATATCATTTCCCTTGCTGCTCTTCAGCCCATATGGGCCTTTGTACCTAATAAGTGTTAACTATGGCAGGAAATGGTCCAAAAGGCTGAGAGGCTTTCTGGTTACCATTTTGTCTGCCTGTCTCAGGCTGGGTTTTATTGCCTCCAGAGACGATTTCACTTTA
>QZLH01001120.1:0-21515 GCA_003833135.1 Oehlia diaphana
GCAATACAAATAGTAAATTCAGTGACCAAATCGTATAAATTTCGTGATAAAATCAGTAATCAAATCATGTAAATTCCATATGAATCCCATGCAAATTCCGTATCCAAACCATATTTTTAGAGATACGGAATTGTGCATTTTTCCGTATCCTATTATGATACGTTATTTCTAAGGAAAAAAAATCGTATAAAAACTTTATAAAAAACGTATCCAATTTTTTTATAGGGTTATATTATGACATAATTTTTTTATAAATTATAATAGCTTCATTTTGTACGAAATTTAAAGTTACTAATGCAACATGGTGTCAATTATATTGTTTAATAGCAAATGAAGTGAGCGAAAAGAAAGGTCAGGTGGAGCATAGAAATTAATATTAATGCACAATATTATTGATAAGTGATGTAATGAATAATTTTCAAAATAAATATAATAATTATTACATAAAAAGAAGACGTCCTTCTTTTTAAGTTTTACTCCTAATACTAAAATACGAAAAGTTACCGATAAATCATTTAACGTAAACAGAAATTATTGGTTATTTTTTGGCGTTCGACCAAAAAATTCAAAAAAAAAAAAAAATTGGGCTAAAAGTTCAGAAAATGGTTGCGTTATACGAACTGATCAACCCAATCAAAATTAACTTAAATCTGACCAAAAAATGCGACCAGAATGAACAGGGCTTATGTGTCATCAGAAGCCTATCATCACGTATCCGCATCATCCACATCATTATACAGAAATAAATACTGTATATTCCAGTCAGTGAAGAGCGTTCGACCGAAAAAACTCAAAAATTTTAGACTAATAATATAATTTCTTATTCGACAAATAATTCATTAAATGGATGAAACTTATTGATAAATGAGTCAAAAGGTCGTGTATTTCGTGTGTTGCACAAAGAATCAGACAAACCAAAAAATAAAACCCGACCGAAAATGCATGAACAGGGCCTATTTGATAGTTTTATTACAGAGAATTTGAACCGTTTTTGATATTGATGCTACCGTAAAAGATTTTACACTGATCATATGCTTACCTATTTATCATAAATCCTTAGAGCCATTTTTTTTTTCGTAGTCAGCCATCACTAACAGAGTCAGGGAGCTGTTTTCGAACTTCTTTATTAAACCAATGCTTGTGCAGTAGTTCGCTTGGGATTATTTCTTCAGTTATAGTCATGAAAACAGTCACAAATTATAATATGATTTAATGACGTCTCGGCCTGCTCTTCCATTTTAGCAATTGCACCGCATGAATCAAAGTTTCAGAGGATAATTCCTTAATTAATTTTTTCAATGTGTGAATCGTTCATATTAACCAGATTCCTAGCTTTCTTGCCAGAGGATTTTCTCCAGAGATATATTTGTTTTTACTGCTAGAATCGGGTTGTGTTTCCTCATCCACACCCATCTCTTGATCCTCTTGGATTGCTGGTAAATTTATCTGAAATTGATGGCTCATTCTCTTAACTATCGATGAAGTAATCGATTGAGGCGATACAGAAAATTTAGACCATGGTCTTAACGGTTGCATTGCAATTAGTGACAAAACAGTTGTTTTAATGTGTAAGTAGGAAATTTTCCTTGAAGCATCCCTATGAAATACATGTCCGCAAGTAATACAATGAATGCCTCAGTTAATGGCTTTCCCGACAGTAAAATGATAGATTATGTTATTAATATGGACCTGCAGGAAAATATTACGAGATAAATGTTTAATTTTAATGAAATAGGCCAGCACTCAAGCAGTCATTTTTATTACATATAAAACCCTAAATATTTTTATTTAACTCTATTAAGAAAAAAAAAATCAAACTAAAATATCGACATTTTTTTTTTCTATTGGTATGAAAGTAATAGTGCTCCTACCGGGTCAGATTTGGTCGGGTTTGGAGAATATATCCGACTCAACCCAGCAAAAATAGAAATGATCCGATTTTAACCCGACCCGAGTATATTTAATTTGAATAACCCGGGTTAGACCCGAAATTTTAGTAATTTTCATTGGATAATATACTGTAATGCTTAGTAATATATCAAAAATATTTTTTCAAATATAATTTTTTCAAAAACACAAGGTAATTGATCTACAAGATGACACACGTCTTTTATTAAACTTTTTATTATTAAAATTAAAGCTAAGTACGAATTTAAAGATATCTACAATTCCTGTTTATTATTGATTTATATTTGAACTATAAAATGAAAATTGTATCACTTGCTTTAACAGAAATTTGACTATATTTTATGTCTACCAGGACTTAAAGCAGATACAATTAGAGCATGCATGTGTTAAAGACTACATTTTTTTGCAGCTATCAAATCGGTTCCACCAGAAAATACTCTTTCTACTGGAACACTGGTTGCATTATTAATCATCAAATCAACTTATTAATTAATGTAATTTAATAATTAATAATAAAAATTCGCAATTTTCGCTAAGTGAGGATATACTACCTCATTCATCTAACAAAATTATATAAACGTAATCAATATCAACGTGTAATCAATACGTGATCAGTGATTTTAATGATCATCCAGGTCTAATTCGGGTCAAAACCCGAGTCAAGGAAATGAATAACCCGACCTGACGGGTCGGGTCATGCGGGTCACGGGTTATTAAAATTGTTAGTACCGACCCGATTTAAAATTCACTCGGGTTGAATTATCCGGGTTAGACCCGAATTTTGCGGAGCACTAATTAAAGCTTGAAAAATAAAATTATTAATACAGGACAATATTTATTTTATGAAAAAAAAAACCACTAAATTAGTTTACGCATTTGTATTATCCAGTATATATTGTTAGCTTTAATGACTCGTTGTAGTTGATGATATTATAATAAATAAAATCTTTGTACACATACAATCATGCTTTCTCCCCACGTCCTTTCTTTTTTTCGCAGTTATTATTTTTTTTTTTGGAATATTTCGCTTAATGTTAAAGTAGCTTAAAGTTCTTTCTATGGAGAGTTCTGATTATTACCCTAGTGAAGATTTCAATTTAGAGATAATCGATCATTGATTGATTCAATCAAATGAATCAATGGCTCGATCAAAACTCGATTAAATTGAATTTATTTTTGATCAAACAAATTCGGTAATTTGATCGATCAAATTTATTCATTATGGAAATCTGGTGCATGAAAAACCAAATTTCTTTCTAATTTCTGCATTTGGTCAATAAATATAATAAATAAATTAGAATAGAAATGATATATGAATAAAAAATTTATCTTATATTAAAATTTAATGATCTATCAAAAAATCGATTGCACGTGATCAATAAGCTAAATCGATTTTTAATCGATCAATTCCTCGATTGCAACTTTTTGAGTCAATTTAAATACCCTATTTTAAGATAACAGATTTTACTTGAACAATAAAACCTGTGAAACTTTCGTTTACCAGCAAATATTTAACAATTCTTTTCTTCTCTGCAATACCTTCAAAATATAAGGAAAAGGTAAAATATTAATTCACCACAATAAATTAGAGACAAAATAAATTTTTTATTTCAGTAAATTTAAATTCTTAAATCATTTGTTATTTTATCTAAATTTATTATTCTAATACATCAATATAAATTATAAATAAATAATCTATTATCTAAAGTTTAAAATTTAAAAGTCAATTGGTTATAAATATAGTAATTATTATAATTCTTATATTATTACATATAGTTATTGACAAGGGAGAACTAAAGATATGAAAAGGAAATTGATATTAATATTATGTTATGAAATACAATGAAAAAAAGAAAAAACATGTTGTATCAAAATGAAATCATGAAAAAACTGGAATCCGAATTAGGTGATCACCTATAAGATGTTTAAAATTTGAATTATCGGCCAGTTTCAGAAGAAAGAATCCAAATTTGATCAGTTTGACCCCTGAACAATCTGATTGGATCTCAATGTGCTATTTGTTTTATTATTTTATATCAATGGAATCCACGTTAGAATTACAAAATTATTAATAGAAACTTCATGCTCAATCTATCAGACTTTCATATTTAACTTTCTTATTAAAATTATTTTGCTAAAACACACATACTATACGTAACTTGAAAGGTTTATATGTTAGCGAAAAGTTTTATTTATAAAAATAAATTTTTAAAGAGTCACGCACGGGATTGAACCGGCTTTAAAATAATCACGTAGATCTTTCCTTTTTTGGACAATTTTCGATAATGTTGGTCAGAATTTTATTTCCTGTTTAGTAACTATCATAATTCCTGAAAAAATGCGTACAGCCAATAGTAAATTTTTTTTTTTGGCTGAAACTTACCTATTTTAATATTTTTAGGGTTCTAGCATAGGAAACTTGGAATTTTTTTCGTAAAAAATACTAATTATATAACACACCTGCAACTTTACGTGTGCGAATTATTGATTTAAGATAATTGTCGTTAATTTTACTAATTATTGATTATTGATTTGAATCCTGTGTCACAATGATTAACCGATTTCGATATTCATTAAAACAAATGATAACCGGTTTTTTTTTGTCATCACGTTAATCACTTCTATAAGAAGGTTGAAAAAAGCTTTTTTCCCACATTTTGTTCTTATTTCTAAATATTTCAAAATGTTCTTGAACAATCTTAGAAACAATGTTAGGGCTAATGCTAATGAGGAACGAGTCGAAATCAATCAACGACTTTTGATTGATAAGATTTTGGCCAGGTAAATTTTTTTGAAAGTTAATATGATAAACTTTAAATTTTTTTTTTTCTTCATTTATTAAAGAAATTGTTTTTATTATAAGATACCCTTCCGAGTTTGTAGTATATCGAGAGTTGATGCAGAATTCTGGTTTAAAAAATTTTTTACATCTTTTCATACGCTTCATTTTGTAATATACTGTAATGGAACATTAATTAATTATTTATTAAAAAATGAAGATGATGCGAAATCATCCAGTGTCCAGATTAAATTTGAATCATCTGATGCTTATGATAAAGTCATACGAATTCTGTTCAAAAACAATGGATACGCTTTTAAACAGGATGATTGGAATCGATTAAAGAGAATTGCTGAAGGAAATCCTGATGAGCAAAAAGTAAATTTTTTTGAAAATATCGATATAATTAAGTTAATTAACTAATTTTAATTCTATAATGTTAACAGATAGGAGCTTTTGGTGTAGGCTTTTATTCTTTGTTTAAGATCTGTGAAAATCCATTGTAAGTAATTATTGTAACTTTACACAGAATATTAATTATTATTAATTAATGTTTCATTTAATAGTGTTTCTTCTGGTGGGAAAGGAATGGATTTCAGCTGGCATGAAAATCAATTATTTACGAGTTTCGGAACAACTGGTGATGATGATAAAGTTTGGACAACATTTTTTATGGAAATGAGAAAACCTATAGAGGTAATATTCATTCACAATAAGAAAATTTCTTTAGTTAATTAATATTTGGCGTGACATTTTTATTACTTTAAATTAATTTAGTTTCCATATGTCGAAAAATTTGCACAATTCTTGGCCAATTCATTGGTGAGTATATCTAAATAATATAATCTCATTCTTACGAATATGTATGATATTAATAATTTAATGTAATAGGGGTTTACAGAAAATCTTCGGGAGGTTTCTGTGCATTTTAATAATACGTTGGTGATACAACTTTCAAAGAAAATGCAAGAACCGACAGTGATTAAAATCGCATCTGAGTTCAATAAATATTCTTCACAGAAGATGTTTCATCTTACTTCAGTAAATGTTAGAAATGTCCAATTGTACGTCAAGAGATTATTCGTTCCAACAAATTTTAATGTAAGGCAATTGCGTTCGACTAGTTATCAAACAGAAGAAAAAAATATTTTTTTGAGAATTGCTAGTGGAAATTTGGATGTCAATATCAGTAACGAATTTTCTGCAGAAATGGAAGAGACCGTTAAAAAGAAACCGCCAAGTAAAACGTCCATACAAATGATTTTTACTGGATTTCATGAACATAATAGTGATGTTTCTCCAGTTTTTAAAGATTTACTTCCGTATCCTAAACAAGGAAAAATTTATATTGGTTTCTCAACTGATCAAACTACAGGTTGTTGTTCTAACTTAGCAGCTCGTGTAATTCCTACGGTACGTAAAATTCTGATATACAATATCTTATTTGATAAATTTCCTTTATATTAATTAAATTTTTTATTATCTAGATGTCGCGAGTGTTAGTCGATATGGCTAACGAAACTTTAGCCAAATATAACGGAGAGATGTTATGTTTAGCAGGAACGTTGTGTAGGATTTTATACGAAAATGAAATGAATCAGATAAAGCAATTATATAATGAGCATGATCGTACATTATTTGAAAGACGAGCAGCATACGCTTTAAGACACTTTACATTCTATCCTAGTACGCCAAATGAGAAAGTTGGTAAAATAGCAGGATCCCGATTTATTGATTGTTTAGAACAACCATTATCAATTTTATCAACAAATGGTGTCCGTCCAATATCTGATATTCGTATGCCTAATTTGGAAATGATGGGATTTATAAAAAATGTTCCGGTTGTTCCTGAAATTATATTAGAACAATGTAATGCATTTTTTAAGAAAGCTAAAGATTCAAACATGATAAGAGAGTTGAATTTTCATGATGTATTAAATGAATTGAATAGTCGAGTACTTTCTGAAGATGAAATAATTGAACTTTTAAAATGGTGGATTTGCCATAAATCGAATGGAAATATTATTAATTCATTAGAACGTGCACAGTTTATGCAATCTGCGCGTATTGGCAACGACAATAACGTTCGATCTTTGAATACATTTCGTCATTTTTTGAATCCAGGAATAATTCCTCCAGAAATGGATGTTCCTGACAATGTATTTCCGTATACTATTCTCAAAAAACTGAAGGATCAAAAATTAAAAGATCATAAATTAAAAATTCAAGATTTCAGTGATCAAAATCTTAAAAAATGGTTTGAATGGACAGAGTTACCCTTGGTTAATTGGGCAAGGTTTATTATCACCAAACCCGATTTGGAAAATAATCCAGAGTTTTCTGAGAAAGTTCATGATATATTAGCAAGAAATTTCAAAAAAATGTCACGAAATGACAAAATTATAATTCCTCGATTATTTGAATACAAAGAGTGCATTCCAACTACATGTGGAATGAAGATTCCTGGCAAAGCTTATTTTGAAAATATCAAACTATTTCCTGACTTACCAACGATCAAATTTCAAAATCCTTCATCGGTCAAGAACGTAATGGAATTATTGGGTGTTCGAAAGGTAAAATAACGATTTTTTTTTTTATAATTTATTTTACGTTACATTTTCATGATTTGCTTAACATTTCTATAGGTAGTTGAACTAGAACTTATTTTTGAAAATCAAAGAAATTTGGATCATATGCAACTATTAAAATATTTTGCTTCAAATTCAAGTGATCTTAAAGCAGATGAAATAGAGATATTAAAGGGAAAACCAATCTGGCCCAAAAAAAGTTCGACCGATAATGAACCCGGAGAAATACGGTTTATTGCAAGAGATTTGCATATACCTACACCGTTACATTGTGAATTTGGCTTACCTGTGATTAGTTGGAACAAAGGATGGTCTAATGGTTCAGAAGAAGGTATATTCATTGTTGTTTTATTCAATTTGTTTAATTTTGTAAGTTATTCATAATTAATCGATTTTATAGGAAAATTTTTAATCAAGTTGGGTTTACGAGAATATCCTACACTTGAAAAAATCCTTGAACTGGCAGCGCCTCCAACTGATCTTAAGATTCGTGAAAAGGCTCTCAAATATTTTATCGATAACTTTGATAAAAATTATTTTAATAGTTATAGATCATTGCCTGTAGTCAATATTGCATTTTTGCCTTGCTCAGAACCAGATGTTTATGCAAAGCCTTCAGAATGCTTTATTAATCCAGAATGCGAGATAATGAATTTTAAAGTTATTCATCAAGACCTACAGTTTAAAGTGGGAAAATTGGGTGTTTGTCAAGATCCTAATCATGAAGAACTCTTGAATAGGTTAAAAGAAAATCCACCAAAGGATAAAATTGATGCAGAGAAAATTTTTGAATATTTGGCATCACAGCAAGGAAAATTTACTAATCACGATTGGGATATTCTTGTCGATCTCGAATTTATTCCAGTTCAAAATAAAATTGGACCTAATATAATTAATTATGCCAATCCAAACAATTGTTTTTTTAATATTCAAGAAGAAATGTAAGTGGTTTATAATTTTTTATACATATTTTTTTGTTTTAAAGAAAAAAATATTAAATTACTTTATTCTTTTATTAGCTTAAATGATTTCTTTAATTGTATCGATTTTGGGAACAAAGCAAATAAGTTTTTGAAAAGTTGCGGTGTTAAAGATGAACTAACTCCGATAAACTTTGCTGAATTATTGGTAAGATCATCAGATAAATTATGGAAATTAGTTAAAACAATTGATGATGGCGTAGATAAATATATGTATTTTCTAAGAAAAATCGCTCTCGACTTTAAAATATTAGCTGATAAATTGAGTTTAATAGAAGAGATGAAAAAAGCACCTATTTTAATAGCTATAAAGAAAATATACCAGGACGAAGAAGAAATCAATGATTCTGATTTGGCTTCAGCGAAAGATATTTTTATAAATGATGATATGGTATATCAACAAGTTTTTAATCCATTAACAGCTCCTGAAGATGAAATATTGGAAAGTATGTATAAGGTATAATATCTTGAATTAATACATTATTTCAAATTTAATTATATAATATATTGAATTAGATAAGAGTGTTTTGATATTTTATTAATTATATAATTTATTTTTTTTTTATAGAAATTAGGTTGTAAATCATTAAAAAATTCTGTAAAAGAAAGTTCAGCTCCAAAAGGTACTACCCGAGAAACTGAAAATTCTAGACAATTACAAGAAAAGATTACAGATAGGGCAAGTTTATTTTATTATGAATATCCTAAAGATAACATCAAAAAAAATGAAAATTGGCTTAAAAAACTGAAAGTTAGAGAAGTTGATCATATAGAAACTAAATATATGTTAGGAGGAAATATTAAGATCAAGAAAAATGATACTATTATACTAGAAAATAATAGAATGAATTGGATTCTTTATATAACATCCAATTCAAGTTCACTTGATATTTCAAAACATATAGCTAAGAATATTTACAAAGTATATAAATGGAAGGATATCTTTTGTATTAATACGCTTTTAATTACACCTTTATCAGTTTTAAAAAAAATGGGATATCCAGTTAGTCGCATATTGCAACAACAGAAGTATCAACCATCTACAGCAGAAATTCATAAAAATCTTCAAGACAATTTACAAAAATTTATAAAAAGTTGTAATCTAAATGAAAATATAGATAGTGATGATAGTGACAGTAATCAAAATGATAAAAGTACCAATCTTAAACATCACTGTGCTATGCCAGGTACTATATAATGCATATAATATTGTTTTATTTGGGCACTATTGCATTTAATACTAAATTACTAAATTTTAAATTTTTTTTTTTTTGGTTAGATTATTTATTACATTGTGTTGGAATTATGCAAAATATTAAACTTCATGATACCAAAGATATTCAACAATCAGTAATCTTGTCTCAACCATATAATGCATCATTAAGCCGATTCGTCAGTATGCTAAAAGAACTTGCAGATGTTTTTGAACTTGAATTAAATACCATTAATATATTTTATAGTGATGATGATATAATCGCATTTAACTATGATAGAACATTTTACTTTAATTTGAAGTTTTATCATGAATTACACGATGATGAATGTAAAATTAAGCCCACAATTAATGCTATGTCCTATTGGTACATGACATTTTGTCATGAATTAGCACATAATTTTATCAAACCTCATAATTATGAACATGAAGTAAGTGTAACTTTGAAGTTTATTTATTTTATTATTTATTAATCTAATCATACTTTATATTCTTTTAATAGCATTATTTTTCATCATTTGCGGAACTTTATATGTCAAATTTTTTAGCAATGGTAAACAGAAATATGGATGCTTATTGATCCGGAAAAACAAAAAATTAATAAACTTAATATACATAGTATCAATAGTAATATTAGTAAATATTCATTTTGTTAATATTATGTTAGAATTGATATCTAGAATTTTCAGTTTATGTAATTTGAAAATTACAAAATAATTTAAAGTCATAGTAATTTAAGTGAATTAGAAATTTTGGGTATAAAGTTATATATACTAATAAATAAATATATTTAATAAAGATGATAAAATTTTGGATATTTTTAATTTGTCTATTACAGTATATACCTCCCTAATATTAGAAACTAGAAAACGGGTAAAACGAGTTGTAGATTGACAATAAGTAACATTATTTGCTTACGGTACATAATATGAATTTAATCTTTCTTTTTGTACAAGATTACGCTTATTTTGTTAATATTAATATAATTCTTCCAATAGAAATTAAGTGAAAATTTGGATTAAATTATGACCGGTAAAATTATGTCAAATCAATGTCAATAAATAATTTTTTTTTTTTAAGGTAATATTATAATTGCTTTAAAAAATTTTAATAAATGTGGCAAAGCGTCAAGATATCTTTGATAATTATTGATGAAAAAAAATAGGTTCAATTTTTGATTTGTATATTTATGTAATACTAGTATTTACATCAAAGAATTTTATTTACAGTTATCTATGTTTAAAATCGACTTGTGTAATAGTGTCTCAAATAAAAAATGTCACGTATTACAAATATGTAAAAATCATCAAAGTTTTAAAAATAGGTTACGGTATTTATAATTTGTTCATTAGTAAAAAATTTTCATGATTGATTCAAATTCAAAAATCAAAATATAATACGGATAAAAACTTATAGTCTTATTTGTATGTTAAAGTATATTCTGAATGTAGAACATCTAAAATTAGTAAAACCAGTAATTCCAAAACGTTTTTTTGAAAAATATTTTCAAGAAAATGGAGAAAATGGAGGTGATAAATTTATCTCGTCTAAGGTTGCAATTGCGACAATATAATTAATACTCGTACTACCTACCACCTTCCATTTTCATATCTTTGTTAGGTACCCTCGTATTCTTGTATTCCTTCCATCACTCACATTAAAATGGAATTTGGGTATGGATTTTCCTCCAAATTAAAGATTTTTTTTTTTTCTTTATACCGTAAATAGTAGATATTTATATCAACTTAACGCAATGGAAAACACTTTTGTAATTTTTTGAAGGAATTCCTTATAGTAAGTATACTTTACAAATATAAATACCTTATAAATTATATATATATATTTTTTCAATAAAATCTTTACGATTTAAAATTTTATTCACTTATTTAAGTTAAATTTCCCAAATCATTATTTATTTATTAATATAATTACGGTTAGGTAAGTCTCTACACTGTATTAAATATTAATTTTCTTTAAATTTTATGATGAAAATGTATAAATGCCCAAAATCATTTTAAAAGTAGCAAATTGATCACAAAAATTGCCATTCCGGATTTCATCATATTTTCATTAATAATATCAAGCACAATATCTAGAACAATACTATTCGGGCAAGACATTTTTTGATAAAACCCAAAACCCTACAAGCCACTATATGCGAAAACCTCTTAGAGCCTCCAGTTAAATATCATAGTACTATGATTTCATTTAAAGTAACTTTAATAAGTTATTGACAATACTGTATAATAGATGATAATAGTTCACTAGAATTCGATAAGTGGATGTCAGCTTTTGAAAAAGAGCTTTGATAACCTGAGATTCGATACTTTGAACTAGCTTATTAATAAGTTTTAATATGGTGAAACGTCGATAAACCATAAAACTAATTTGATCATTGGTGATAAAAAAAAAACGACCAAATTATATTTAAAAAGAGAAGGCAGAAAAAAGATTTTTTTAAAAAGAAGGATAATTAAAAGAACGCGGGAAAGTAATTTTAAAAAATAATTACTTAAAAAAAAAAAAAAAGAAGAAAAAGGTTTTTTTATAATAAAAAATAAGAAAAAAGCATGGATTTTTGTTAGTATTAAGAATAAGTAAAGAAAAATATTTTTCCATGTAAAGAGTAATATTTTATTTTTACTAGCGATCACTGAATTAAGAAAATAAAATTATGTAAACTGTTTCACGTTTTTTTTTATATTTAGATTTCGAATATTTTAGTAGTAAAAAATAAAAATTACAGTATTATATTATTATAGCGAGGGTAGGGTATGTAAATATTGTCAAAAAATAAAGTTCATAAATAAATTCTTTTTCAAAAAAAAAAAAAAAAAAATTTTTTTTTTTACTTAAAATAAGTAATGATTAAGATGTTCTAATGGATACTATAACTTTAATCATCGATATTGTAACTTAATTATCGATTTTTATTTTTATTTAACAGATATTAGCTAGTGTTCATATTTATATCTAAAACCATTCCTATAATTCACCCACTACCTCTCTTAAACCAGTAGAAACTAGATAAGTCGAAGCCCGCCCTGTAGAGAAATATATAATAACCCTATAAAATTATTTGAACTAATAATCAAAAACCACCACCTGTTATTGGATTTGAATTGGCTGCAGTAGTTGATCTGTTCGCTATTTAAATTAAAAAAAATGAGATTTTTTAATTTTACTTTTGTTACAATTTTTAAAAAATTATGACAATTAGGGTTTTTTTTATAATTAAATAATATTTTTTTATTTAATTAATCTTCATAATCCTTTGCTTGAAATTTCAGATATGCGAAAAAACATGAAACATGTAAACATGTACAAAAAAAGATGTACTGTATAAACCGATCCAGAACGTAGTGAAAATTTATTATAAACGCAAATATTAATAATATTTCAAACCAGCTTATTTATTATGCTATTGATATCAAAATGTTTGATTTACTGTAGCTCATAAATAAATACTTTAAAATAATTAAAGATTATAAAACCGGAGACAAAAAAAAAAAAAAAAAAAAAAAATTAATATATATAAAAATAAATAAAATATTTAGAAAATTTAATATACATATATACACACATATATAGGTACATTATTATGGGTACAATTCAATCAAAATTTAACAATCGAAGTATTAATAATAAAACTTTAACGAATAATAATTATAGAGAATTATTTCTTGAAAACAATAATTTAGCCACAGTTGATGAAGTAATACATTTAGGTCATTGTGTACTTAGAGAAGGATGGAACGGTAATTTCTCTTCTCCAATTAAACCACGTTTAATTAGTGGTGCTAAAGTGTTAGATGTGGGTTGTGGTTCAGGAGCTTGGATTTGTGAAATGTCATCAGATTATCCATCTTCCCGCTATATAGGAATAGATTTACTTCCTTTATTTCCTACAACGAAACCATTTAATGTTCAATTCATACATCACGATTTTCTTAATGGTCTTCCATTTCCAGATTCGACTTTTGATTTTGTACACATTCGTTTTATGATATTTGATCTAACTGAAACACAATGGGAACAATTTATGTATTCTGAATTAATGAGAGTGTGTAAGATCGGTGGTTGGATTGAAATATCTGATCCTGAATTAAAATTAATTAATGAAGGACCTGTTACCGAACGTATAAATTACTCATGTAAGTGTGTGATTGAATGATTTTTATAATTAAATATCTATACTAACTTTTCTTGACTAAATAGTTAGAAAGAAATTACAATCACGTGGCATAAATCCAGATGTAACATTGTTACACGCCCAACATTTCTCTTCAACTCCAAACATTTCTTCTCCGATTTACCATGAACATCGAGAATTTACCATTAGTTCAAGATTATCCCATGATAAATTAGCTCAATCACTTACAACTTATACGTTGGAATCTTATAGATGTATATTAAATTCTATAGGTCATGAATTAAAATTAAATATAAATAATAGTAATGTAAGAAGAAATAGTTTAATGAATAGTATTAAGAAAAATAATAATTCTGAACATATTAGAAGATCTAGTTTAACTACTTCTAGCAAGCAAGGTGGGAAAGATGCTGAAATTGATAAATTATTGAAAACAATTGAAACTGAATTTGAAAATTATGGCACTCATGCTACAATTCACAGATTCTATGCAACAAAAACCGAGTAAAAAAAAAAAAAAAAAATTTGTGATAACTTATTTCTCTAAGATACTATTTAAGGCTGATATAAATATAGCATTCAACTTCTACAAATTCCTATGTATCGTAATCAACCAAATTTCCTTCTCTTTTTAAAGGACAATTAAAGTTTCAATTTATGAATTTTAATAAAAGACTTCATAATTTTTTTTTTTTAAAAAAAAAAATACGTGACTGACACGAAAAAAATTTCTGCGCCACACTTCTTGTTACAGCCAATCATTTGAGATACTTTGGTAGCAAATCCTTTCTGCTTCGATATTTTATAATTATTTTTTTTTGATGTTGGACTTAATTACACAATACATTAATAATCCGGACCATCATGATGTTTTGGCAATTGTCAAAGGTTTTCGTAATGGTGCTGTTTATGGTGCCAAAGTTAGATTTCCTCATGCTCTAGTTATGTCATTTTTATTTCGTTCCGGAAGGTAATTTTATTTAATTAAAAAGAAAAGTATCTTTCTTTTAAATGGAAATATTTATTAACTTTTTTTTTCTTTCCTTAAATATAAATTGACAAGTCTTGAGGATAAACTAAAATTTGTTTTTGATGCTACAAAAACACACTCAAAGAATTTAGCAAAATTTGTTACAATATATAAAACTTTGATGTATGTACAGAGAAAAATTGTTGGTAAAGAACAAAATGGCCATTCATTTATAGCCGGTTTAATTGGTGGTTATTTTGTTTTTGGTGAAAACAATAACATCAATCAGCAGGTAGTTTGTTTTTCTTCAAATAAGTTGTAAATAAAAAAAAACATTCACCCTTTCTTTTAAATATTTTAATTTAGATTGTGCTTTATGTTTTTGCACGTATTATGGTGGGATTAGCTAAACTCTCAGTTTCTCGTAAAATAATGGAAGAACCTAAACACACTTTCCCGATATTTGCAGCTGTGGTTTGGGGTATTGTTATGTGGCTTTTCCGTCACGATCGAGATGTTTTACAACCTTCTCTGCAAGCCTCTATGCAATATTTGTATCTAGATTCTGATCATTGGGCTTCTCTCAAAAATTTCTTGTGGCATAATAAATAATAGAGATAATTAATAAAACAATTTATTTATTCATTTAATTCATTTATTTATTTCTTTCTTTCTTTTGACTTAAACTAAACAAAAAAAGAAAGAAGAGTTTTTTTTTACAATTAGAAACACCAAAAAGGTAAAAATTAATTTTCTTACTCTAGAAAATAATAAAAAAACTAACTTAATTCATTTATTTCTTAAAGGATCATCTTGATCGCTCCGGGATTTTCCTGAATTTTGAGTACCAAAGTTGTTTTTATATGTATCAAGAGTGAAAATCAAATTTTGAGGATTATTATTCAATAATTCAACGACTCTTGAACCAGGAGAATTCAGTAATCCAATTAGTTCACTTTGAAGATGTTTTAATCCTGGTAATTTCGTTACATTTTGAAACCCTTCCAAGTTCAATAAAGATCTATCCATTTTTCCACCAACCAAAATCAACTTCTTGTTCTTATTAATAATGTTAAAAATATCAGCAACTAATTTTGGATTTTCTTCATCGGTAACATTTGATCCAATCATACAAGTTGGTCCGACAACCAGAGGCAACAAATTACTATATAATATTGATTGACGTACAACTGCTCCAAATATACTTCCACGTGTTACTGTAAGAACTGCTCCTTTTTGTTTTAATTCTCTTCGGAGTATAATTTGTTCTTGTATGTTAAGATTATTATGTTGAATTATAAAAACCAATCTATTAAAATGAAGTTGCGCATAATATAAATTATAATGATAAACTGCAAGTGACTTAAAATTATTTCCGTGTTTTGTTTTCTTTTTTTGCGGAGCTTTTGGTGGTGGAATATTTTTTAATGTCAGTATCTCCGAAGTTGAGTTGAAAGAATTTATATAAGTTGATTGATTATTTGCTGACGTTTTCGAAGAAGCTGTTGCATTAAATTTCGAGTGGAGTTAATTTTTTAATACTTAAAAGAATTAATTACGTAACATATAATTCAAATTGGATTACATGAGCGGACAACAGGAAGCGGTGTACCGTTGAATGTCTTTTGACGAAAGATACACTTAAAACCTAATAAAAATAAATAATAAAGTTTACAAAAGAATAAATTAAAGTCAATCGAAAGTTGCGAAAAATTTCAAGACCTCTAGTTGAAGCAATGTGTTTCATTATCATTATTTAGAAAGCCTAAATTTTTTTTTTAGATTTGTTTTAACCAATATAATGGTAATCTGGTGTACATTCTATATTTAGCAATTCTAGAAACATTCAATGTTGATCAGTTGTCTTTTTTAAAAGTCTCGTAAATTATGATATCTTTGTTGGACATATTTCTCTGGTTTATACCTAACATAATGCCATCTCCACTTTTTCTTTGGCAGGCTGGAGCATTTTTAGGTAAATATATTAATTTGTTTAAAAGGAATTATAAATCAATTTATTATTAATTTTTTTTATAAAAAGGTTTTTCAGGAATTGCATTAAGTGCTTACGGTAAGTCGGTTATAAACGATATTGAATGATGATATTTTACTGATTCCGTTATTAAATTAGGTTCTCATGGTCTTCAAAAACATATAACTGATCAAACAAGAATAAAGGTATTTATTGAATTATCTATATATACAAATAATATTTTATAAACGGATAACATTATTCATTTATTATTATTTCCCTCAAGAATTGGCAAATAGCAACAAATTATCAAATTATGAATTCCGTAGCATTATTAGTTTTATCAAGTGTAAATAATCCAAAAACAGGAAAACCCGCTATATTAGCAGGTTGCTTGATTTTAGCTGGAACCACAATGTTTAGTGGAACTATATATTTATTAGTTTTAAATAAACTTAGATTTAAGTTTTTAGGTCCTGTTACTCCTATTGGAGGCTTAATTATGCTTGCTGGTTGGGGTTCTCTTTTATTATAATTCTAGTTACAGTATTTAAACTATTATATTACAACTATATAAATGGTTTTATTAAAGTAAAGTAATAATTTACTCATGAAAGGTGAGAATAAATTTTTACAAATGATTTTTCTATTTTTCAAATAATAGTAATAAAATAAAATAAACGTTTCGGAAAGAAAAAATCATGATTCATAATTAACGTCTTGTAAAGCGCTTTTTAAGGTATTTTTGTGATTTTCCGTTAACCTAATAGGAAACTTAACATCGTATTTCACCAAAAGATCACCTTTTCTCTGTGGGTCTTTCGTAGGCATTCCTTCATTAGAAAATCTTTGCTCTTGACCCGGCTTTATTACTGAAGTATCCGAGATAGCCAATCTTCTACCATCCAATGTTTGAATAGTCTTTTTAAATCCTGCAAGTGCTTCAAGTAAAGTTAGAGTTAAAGTAATACGTAGATCGTCTCCATCACGTTTAAATACAGGATGTGGTTTTTCTTCTAAAACTACAACGATATCTTGCGTTTCCCCATTTGGTAATTCATCTCCAGATTTTGGAAATCTAAATTTAGACCCAGCTTTCATTCCCGGTCTAACATTAATTTCCAAAATTTTGTCAGTAGGAACTACTTTGTTAGTAGCACTATCAATTAGTTTTCGCGTGACTTTAAGTTTTTTTGTAGTTCCTTTGTAAATCTCCTCAAGAGTTAATGGCAAAGTGTGCTTAACCTCTAATGCACCACCACTTTCTTGCCCACGTGATCTAGAAAAGAAATCACTCATAAAGTCATCAGAAGATGTTTTACCGCCTCTACTTCTTCTAGAGAAACCATCAGGAAAAGCATTCATAAAATCGTCATCGCCTCCGAAATTTGAAAAGAATTGTTTAAAGATATCATTCGGATCTGATGGATTAAATCCCGCTGAATATAAATGAGAATATATATTAATAAAAATATTTAAATATTTATAATCAATACTCATACTTTTAATACTTACGTTTATTGCTACTAAAGGTAAAGGTCGTGCGGCCAGGGAAATTGGCAAAGCCTGGAAATCCTTCCGCAAAACTAGCACCACCAGCACTACTTTCAGATGGAGGTGGACCTGCTTTCAAACCCTCTTCACCATACATGTCATAAATCTGTCTTTTATTTTTATCACTCAGTACTTCAAAAGCTTCACTAATTTCTTTAAATTTTTGTTCCGCTGCATCTTTATCAGTTTGATGTCTGTCCGGATGCCATTTCAATGCTAAAATTATTAATTTTTTTTAAAAAAAAACCGAAAAATTAACAAAGGAACGCAAATTTATTAAACCTACCTAGTTTCCGATAAGCTTTCTTAAGCTGTTCATCGTCTGCATTTTTATCAACTTCAAGAATTTTATAATAGTCTTTACCCATATTTTTTTTTTTGGTTTTTTTTTATTGTCTCGCAAACTTGAACCTGTCAGTTTGATTTCCCTTTTATAATAAACTAGAAGTACATGCTAGTGCATTGTAGTTAATTCTAGAATATTCTAAACAAATTTTTATTTCACGATGATGTATTTTTAAGGTACACCATTACCAATTTTGCTGCGCCAAACCAGTTATTTAAAATTTTCGCACGCATATGCATTTATTACTGATTCCGTGCCGGATTAAAAAAAATTTGGGCAAAATCGTCGTGAACTCGTGATGTATGACAAGTATTGATTTTATGACCAGTATATATACAGTAAATACCTTAAAGACTTCTTTCTTTCGGAATAATCTTCAAAATGAAAATGTATCTTTTACGGTTCATGTTGTGAAAAATATAAATGAAGTCGCCTCAAAATCGGAGACCTCAAGTTTCTTATTGAAATAAATGTTACACTGGAATGATTCTGACATTGCTCTCGCTGAAGAACAAATTAAAAATGAAGACAAAGAGTTGATGCTTATCGAACTTTTTTTCAAAATATTTTTCAGATAAGGATGTAGCCAATAAAAGTCTCGTCATCGTACGAGTGCCTGACGCTACTAGTAAAAGTTAACATCTTGAACAAAAATCCATTGTATTGTATACATTACATTTTTCTATCTATTTTTTTTTTGAACAATTAGGGTGATTAGAACTTTTGAAAATTGGTAAGTGTGCACACAATCGTTACTGCCTGCATTCCTTAATAGTATACATGTTACTTCATTTCATCAGTTAAATAAATTATTGATAATATTAAAAAGAATGCCCAAAGTTTGATACATCTAAATTTGAATTATCTAATAAAATATATATGCCATTACAACGGTGCAACTTTGAAGCAGTATTAGAAAGGATTAAGCAAACCATAAGAGCTAATGTTAACAATTCAAATTACTGGTGTCTTATTAGTGTAGGAACTCCTGGGTAAATATATCTTTTTGGCAACTTTTTTGACTGATTTAATATAAATCACGTTTGTATGGTGCAGGAAATCTATACTCAACAATATACAGTCCCCGGTGAAAAGAATGGCGGTGCGAATATCATTTGTTATTTTGGATATGAGATCAGAATTTTCCTATTTAATTAAAACTTGTAATGCCAAATGGATTTTTAGAATACCAATTTAAAAAGCATGAAAATTTAATATTGTTTTTATGCCTATTTTACTTTCTAAAAAATAAAGAAGTTATAAATTTAATAGAAATCAGAGAATAATAATTTGCTATGAATTTTTTAAAATGCTCAAATCCTACATAATAATAAATTCCAATTTTTTTTTTAAAAACTACTTAATTTTAACTGCCAAATATTATAATTGCATTTGTTATATTGCATTATTACAGAGAAATACTACTCATAATTTTACATTAAATTGGATTGATATGAAAGTTTGAAATAAAAAGTTTAAACTTCATTTTCTCATCAATTAAACTTTGTATTGGAACAAAATTACAACTATTAAATTCCTTGCAAATATAAGATATAATTAATGGTCTTTTATTATATTATTGAGCTTTTATATTGCTTTGGAAAATAATTATCTTTATACAACATAAAAATTCATCATATTCATTATAATACTTGAACTATCACATTGTACAGATGTCACACAGGAATTTTAAAACTACCATTTGAACTACATAATCAAGGAATCCAATGGTGGTAATTTTATCTCAAACTGACCTCTAAATGGCAAAAAAGGTAAGAAAATATTAAAATATTAAAATAAAAAAATGCTAGTTAAGAGTGCAAATAGTATACAATACTAAATTGAAGTATTTATTGACATGAAAGATAATCATATCAAATATTAGTTAAATAATGAAACATATATATTTTCTGTTTCTCTTTTAGAAAATAAAAAAAATTTCACATTTTACTATAAATTGCATTTGTAATATCAAAAAAACTGACCATCATTCTTTTTATCAGGGTCTGTAATTGTGATATTCATAAATCTTTTTATACTTTAAAGAAATATTTACAAGATAAGAACTACTCAAATTTTTATAAAAACTATATAAAAAATTATAAGCATATTAAAATATGGTTTGATCAGCTTAAATTTTAAAGCAAAAAAATTATGTGGTTGCAATTTTATATTGTAGACTATATATTTTTTTTATTGATTTTATTATTTAGAGAATTGAATTTTACCCAGAAATTATATATAAATAATTTTCTAATTACAGTTAAACCTCAATGTACCGATACAGTTATTTTAGAGGAATTGTATTGATATATCATATTATCAGTATATTATAAATTTATATATATTATGTGAAATTTATATTATTGATCACTTTATTATAAAATTAGATAGTATAAAATTTGTATTTTTATTATTAAAATGATAGATTTAACCAATATTTATTAGTATTTGTATATTAAGAAATAAAAATATAAAAATATCAGCATAAATATTACACAATTTGAATAAAATGATCTAATGTAGTTTGTTTTAGATTATTAATATGTGATTTTAAAACTTTATATCTTAGTTTTCATAATAAACTTGTTTCATTTAGATCAATAGAAATATCTAATAAATATTCAACAATATTATTCAAATTATCTAGAGTTTCTATTTTTGAAATTACCTTTGGAGATTCTTCAATTAGATCCATTTTTGGTTCATCATTTGATTTTATTATGGATACAATTTCTTCATTAGTCAGCCCTCCATCAACTTGTAAACGATCATCAATATGAAGGAATTCTTTTACATCTATAGGATCATCATATGGAAGTTGGTCGATAAGTTCTTGTAATTCTATTTCATTGTAGGCTTCTTGATCAGCTTGATCTTAATTTTCTTTGCCTTCATCAATTTCATTTTGCATATAAGCTGATTTGTTTATCTTTAATTAAAATATTGATTTTATTACATTTTTATTATACAAAATAATATATAATATACAGTAAATTGGGGATGAGTATTAAAAAATATTTATTCAATGTTATTATACTATAATTTGGTA
>QZLH01001122.1:0-32790 GCA_003833135.1 Oehlia diaphana
AAAAAAAAAAAAAAAAAAAAAAAAAATGAAAAAAAATAAATATACGATGCAAAAAGAATGTATTTATTAAAAATAAATAAAAAAAAAAGGGAGAGTAAAAGAAGATAGATGTAATTTGAACAAAAATAATCGTTCAAATGAGGAAAATAAAAAAAAAAGTTTGATATATGCGGTTTTTTTTGTGTTAGTATAAATCTTAAGGGGAATCATTCCATCATCAATTATCTGATGAACACTAATATTATTGATTTAAGGTGAAAGTTTATTCGGTTATTATAAATTATCGTTAATAATTTTCAATGTATAACAAATATATAATTCGCAGTTACTTAATAAAAAGTTACATTATTGTTTATTACTCCGAATTTGTTTAAAAAAAACAAACATGTTTTATGATGTTATCATGTGGTGATTAATTTTGTATAAACTCTTGTTTTTATATAGTGTAATTTTGCATATAATATAATGTAATTTTTTTTTTTATTTTCCAATTTTCAAAAATTCAAACTTCTTCGCCCCTTATTTTTCCGAAATTAAACCAATCTTATATAGATACAAGTTTATTAATCACATTTTGTTATACAACATAATATAAATTAGCAGATTGTCGCTTTTCCCGCACTTTTTTTTTTAAAAAAAAAATAAGAAAAGATTGTCACAAATAAAAATATAATCAGATATAAATTTAAGTTTTATTTGTGTTCAAACTAATTAATTTTTGGTAACACAGAACAAAAGTTACACAGGATAGAATAATACTTAACTTTTTAGATTATTTTTGAATGAAACTAAATATATGGTTAATGTACTTTTTTTGGGTCATTTGTTTCATTTTAAGAGGATCGAAATAACAGGTAATAATTTCATGGGAGAAAAATTTTTAGATTTGGTGATTTGTAGTACCATAATCTTTTTTTCTATTCACTCATTTAACTATATTTAGAACATGTAAAGAAAACTAGTCCCTTCGGATGTGTTAAATAGGTTTAGCAAAAGAAAATAAAACCGACCCTGCATATCATTTATATCATTATATCATTATATAATTTTTTACCGCAGGTTTTTACGTTTTGACAAATTTTTTTTTTTTTTTGGCGTAAAAAATAATGTGGTAAACGCACGTGATACGATATTAACCATTCATATTGGATTTTTTATTTTAGAAAGAAAAAAAAATTAAAAATTTTTAAAAAAAAATAAATAAATAGAAAAAAAATCGAAAAATCGAAATTAAAAATAAAACCGTTGTGATTATTTCTTTTTACTCTTTTTATTCATAAATCTTACCCCTTTATTACACAAAAAAATAAAAAAGAAAAGAAAAATCATTCTAAAAAAAATTTAATTAACTTCTCTTTTTAATCAAACAATTGTTCATTTTTAAAATTTTGTTTCAGAATAAATATTTTTTCTTATTAATTATTATTCAAAATTTATATTAAGTTTTAACTTATTTTGTGAATAACTTTTTTTTTTTTTTAAAAAAAAAAAAAAAAAAAAAAAAAAATGATTCAATGAACAAAAAAAAAAAAAAAAAAAAGAATTAAAGAATCTTCGAATTTGAGAAATCCTTTGATATTCAGAATATGAACCAAATTTATCGTAATTTTTCCGAAAAATTATTATTATTTTGGATTATTTGATCATTTATTTGTAAATGATATTTGAACATCCTTACACCCTTTATTTTTTTTTTAACCAAAAAATTTTAATTTAATTTATCCGTGATTAGATCAAAAGAAATTATAGAAAAAAAATAAATATTTTAAGAAATTGAACTCCGCATAATTTCGTAATTTTATGAAAAAAAAAAAATTTTTAACAACGTTTCAGAATATTCAAGTTTTTTACTAAAAGGAATAATTTCAATTTTACTCGTTATGGTAATATTAGACACTAAGCCACTGAAGAAAATCCACCATTTACAATTATAATTATTCATACACGAAATTGCCAAGAGCTTCTTTCAAAAAGAAATGAACAAAATGATTATCAAAAAACGATATAATTTTCATTGGTTATGAAACATGTATAATTAATTCAAATAATTGGGATATTTGGGCGTAATTAATAATTGTGCGCGCATGACGTTACATTTGGATTTACTTAAATTAAAATAATAATAATAATAATAATAATACAATACTTTTTTTTACGCGGGAAAATAAAAAATTTACAGTTGATCTTAACAAATTTGTTAATAAAGTTATTTACCATGACAATTAGATAGGACCTCTAAAGCTGGTTATATCTATTTACATGATATTATTTTTTTAGTGTCACCCTTAAGGGCTTGTGAATTTCACAACATATCTCGACATATTTACACATTGTTGAGTAACTAATGTAATGTAAGTACGATATTTTAAATAAATTTTTTATTATCGGATAAATTTTCATTGGACAAATTATTTAATATGATATCCTTTTTTATATCGATTTAAAATATTTGATAATATTTTAATTGGTTCTTTTTTAAAATTGTCGTTTGTATTTCATTTTCATCGAATGTTCTCAATTCAAATTAAAATAAATAATAAATTATTAATTTTTTTGTTCATTTTAAAAATGATTTTTAGACACAATTGACGTGGCGAAAAAAAAAATAGATTTGTCGTCAAAAAAAAAAAAGGTGATTTACTGATGTACAGCAGGGTCGCAGGGAATAGCAAGATAACTATCAAATTGAATTTAAAAAAACAATGGTACTATGAACTATAATATCTGTGTGTACAGTATTTTGAATGGTATCTAATCCATTTTTTAGAATCCTCCAGTTAAAATTCTTAACAACAAATATTTACCTGCAGGGGTTTATGCAAGATGATAATCTATTAAGCCCCTTGGTCATAAGATTGGTATTTGTGATTTTGTAAACCCTTATTAAATTTATAGATATTGATTCAATATTGACGTGATTCATTCAAAAAGTTCAGTTTAATGTATGACTTAATCGTACGTTTTATTTTGTATAGCCATACTTTTATGTAATCTTATACAGTGTTAAATTGTTAATCCGCTTCTGCTTGACTGAGTCAACAAATACTACAGTCTCGTATTATTAAGAAAAGATAATAGAAATAGAATTACAAAAAAAAAAAAAAAAATTATTAGAATTTTGAAATTATTTTTAATTGAATATTTAAATTTTATAAATAAAAAAATCGAATTTTTTCAATGTTTCGTTCACGAAAAAAAAAATTTTCAAATTTTTTACAAAAAAATTCATTTCATAACATTCATTTCGAATTAAATTTACATGAGTTTTATCCTTAATTTAAATATAACTCTTATTCCTTCATATTTTATTATCGTTTTCAGAAATTATCATTTTCATTAAAAGTTATTATTTACAACTTCATTTGTATTTAAAAAAGGCAATTTCATGGGTTTATATCTCCAAAAGTAATCAAAATATTATGAAAATATTTGTTATAATGATAATTCTTGTAAAAAAAAAAAAAAAAAAAATATTGGATTATTTGGAGAATCGAATGTTATAATACAAGTTATTAAAGAATTAAAAATACATTTAATATCATGATAAAAATAAAATAATAAAAAAAAAGTTTTTTGACAAAAAATCAAGGTTAGTTTATCAACTATATCTATTTCTTTTCTATGAACC
Source organism: Oehlia diaphana (assembly GCA_003833135.1). NCBI lineage: Eukaryota > Fungi > Glomeromycota > Glomeromycetes > Glomerales > Glomeraceae > Oehlia > Oehlia diaphana. The sequence goes on from QZLH01001122.1 coordinate 3,629, forward strand.
TTTAACAAAAAGGAAAAAAAAATCTTGTATTGTGGATATACCACAATAGATATTCAGCGAATATAATCGTAATTATATAGTTATAGATCATTTATCAGAAATTATGATTTTGATACATATGATAACAACCATATAAGTATATAACCACAATATCGCGTCCATTGCAGATTATTGCATCCAAAGACAGATTCAAAGCATCTTTTACTCAACTTTATGATTTTATGATGTAGTATGTAATAATTCATGAAACAACTTATTGTTTATTCGTTTCATCATTATTATTAGAAACATCAAAGGTTTTACCTTTGAGACAAAAATTATAATGGCTCATCCTATGATGTAACATATAAATACTTTGTAGTAAGGAAACTGTAAAAAGAAACCTTTAATATGTCAATATATCAAATATGTTCAAAATAAAATAGGTTTAGTATTAAACAATTTTTTCGTTTTTTAGCAGTTCCGTCTTTTTTTACTGCAATAGACCCGATTACCATAATTTATTATTATCGTGATATGAAACGTCTACTTTATATTTGATACATTGCATTCCGCTATTGCACGCTCTTTAAATGATGATCAAGAAACATGAAACGAAACTGATACGTTGGTTATCAAAGGTAAGTTGTTTTTAGTAATGACATTTCTCTTTCTTTCTTTTTTTTTTAAAAAAAAATAAAAATTTTGTTCTTTTTTTCTTTTTATTACAGATACTATGATTAAAGTCAATTTTAGTCAAATTGCTCGTTTATCATACTTCTTATTGTAAATCAATATGAAATCAATATGGACTTCAATCCCCCGTTTTGGCATAATCATAAAATATTCTAAGTAGGGTTGATTGATGAATTTGACGAATCAAAATAATTAAAATAATTAGAAAAGATCAATAAAACATATATATTACATCACAGTACAATCATTTTAATCATTTTGAATTTTTGATGACTAAATAAATTATTACTATTAGTTTATAAATTAATTAATTTAACCCCATTTCAGAGGTTGTTGGATATCTAATTGACATCATAATCTTTTTTTGTGGAAAATTTTTCGAATAAAGATAGGGAGAAAAATGTATATATACTTTTATATTAAATGCAGGATTAAAGCAAGGTATTTTCACTTATTTGGTTAGTTTGAAACCGCTCTCCAATGAAAATCATTAGTAATCAATTTATTTTTTTTTTGATCTGCGTCGATTAAGCATATAATCCTATCGTTTATATTTTTAGTTGATCTGTTTCGTAAGGTTAAATTTGTGAATCAAATTCATTATAATGTATGCATATTTTATTACTCGGTTAAAAAATTATTTGTTAATTAGTTATTCAACCAGTTATATATAACCTGGTTATTTAGTGGCTTTTAATGATTTTTTCTATAATTTTATTAATTAACACAAGTTCATAAAAATTTTGATTGTTTATCTATTGAGAAATAAGTGGTCAGGATACAGGAATCAGAGGAATCAAATTATTAAAAAAAGTTTACCCGAATCCACAAAAAAAATTCACATGTATTACCAATATATTTTAATTGGCTGTTTACCGAAAATAGTAGGTTAACTTACCCGTTGTTAATCTTTCGGAAAAATAAATAAATCGTAAATTATTAATCACATATTCACATATAACAACAAATCAAGTTTAAAAATGATGATCAAATATATATCAGATATTTATCTCTCCTTAATTTATTTCTTTTTAAGTTTTATAATAGTATAAATTTAATAAATTAATAATACTAAAAAAAAAACTAACATAATAATAAATTAAAGTATACTTGGGTTAATATATTTATCCCTTAGTATCTATCTTTAAAGAAAGGTCCATCCCTTTTCCCTATATTAAATAAGTTTATAAAAAAAAAAAAATATTAGTTTATGTTGTTTAATGTTTCATGTTAAATGTTAATTAATTGTCTTTTTTTTTTTTTTAAAAAAAAAAAATATTATATATCGAATTAAATTATTCATTTATCCTTTATTTATCTTACATTTCATAATTTACAATTCATGTAATCTTTATTTAATAATAATTTTATCATTATTTATATTATTTACTGGTAAAAAAATTTATATCAGGACAGTATTCATATAATTATTAAATAACTAACTATATATATTAAATAAATATATTTGACTCACCTCAAAGTCACTTTCAATGTAATAACTTGGAATGGTTTAAAACTAACGATGGCTCCATCTTGATGATGATAATTAACAAGACAAGTATTATCTTCTAAAATATTTGTTTCGTAAATATGTTCTAACGGAAGTGTGCTATATATTTTACAAAATTTTTTTTTTCAAGTCAGTAAGATTTTAATTACGCAATCTTTAACGCTTTAATTACGCACCTCGTTAATGTAGCTTTAGCATGACCTCCATAAGCTTCATATAATCTCAATATAATCTCATCAGAATCTTCTGCACGTTTGACAGTATCCAAAATAACATTTGGTGCATTAGAAATTGTAAAATATGATTTGGTATCATATGCTTGTGCAATTTCTTTAGATGTGGTTCTGTTAATATTAATAATAATTAGTATAAATAATATAAATAAACAAAATAATGGAAATAAGCGTATATTTACCTGATGATTAAAGGAACGTTAAATTGATACGCTTCTCTAACAACATTAGATTCCAAGAAAGAACAAGCATGCGGAAGAATTGCATATTTAAACTTATGAGTTCCAATATCACAATGAGCATCTGGTGCCTAGATATTTCAAAATTTAAATTAGATCCCATTTGTAACAAACAAAAAAATGTATAAAATAAGTACAGACCTTTGGTGATCTTAATAGAGATAATCTCATCACGTTTCCATGAATTGCATATCCTTTAAAAAAATAAAAATAAAAACAAAAAATTATAATCATACGTTATTTTTTGTATTCTTATAAAAAATAATTTTACTTGCCATATTTACAATCATTTAACAACGCTACACCGTATCCATATTCAGATAAGTCAGCAAATTTGTGCCCACACACTTCGAATTTGGCCGAATCCCATGTGGTATTATAATGCGTAGGACGTTGTACAAATCCAAATTGAGTTTCATAAGTAGCCTATGAAAATTATTTATTTGAATATGATCAATTAAAGAGTCACTATAATATTAAAAGAAAGACCCCACTTACATAATCATTGTATATATCAAATGGAAATTCTACTTTCTGCAAAAGTTATGCAAATAAATAAGCAAATTAGAATTTTATTATGCACATAACTTACTGATTAATAACAAACAAAATTACCAAGAATTGTCTATTTTCATCCCAATCTACTGTTGTATCAAAGTCAATTCTTCGTGAAACTGCAGTTAATGATATAACTTGACGTAATGTACTAGTTTTAGAAATTTTAGATTCAAGTAATAACGACGCTCGTAATGGCCCTGATTCAATTATCTAAAAAAAAAAATTACATTAAATTAGAAAATTCAATAGTTTCAATTATCGATAAAACAAAATATAATACCTTAACAGTGCCAAGTCCCGCTTCATGTCCTTTTTGTAAGTGATAAATTTCAACTATTTGTTTCGAGATAAATTGTTAATATATATTAATGAAAATGTAATGGCTATCTTTAAAATCTTTTTAATTCACAAAGTACTTACCATCCCAGGCTATAAAAAAAAAAAGATAAAAAATAAAATTATAGTTAGATATTGATAAAATAGAAAAAGATTTTAAATATTGTGTTACATACCATCCCAGTATAATGGCTAAACAAAAATAATTTACAATTCATTAAATCATAAAAAAAACAACAAAAAACCAAATTTTTCCTTCTTTTTATTACTTACTATATCTTCATAAATATTAAATTTATTTCCATGTTGTCCTTCGGGAATAAGTTCTCGGCTAATTAAAAATTATTATATAAATATGAAAAATATACGCATATTTATTGCTTCACAAGTTAATTGATGCTTACTTTAACTTCAAATCAAGATCGAGTAAGCTTACTAAACGTCCATGTTTATCAAATTTTGCAGAAATATATTTATTTTGCAAACAGAACAAATCATCGATAACACAAGCTATGAAACAATAAAATATAATAAAGACGAATTATCGTAAATAATTCATATAAATAAATAATAAACACGAACATACATACCAGTTACTTGCGTAAGATTAGTGGGAATTTCTAGATCAACTCCTTGTGCTCCAAGTCCAGTAATATCATTAGCTATTTGTTGGATAAAGGATTAGTATAATATATAAATAAAAAAAAAAAATGAATCCAAGACAAACCTAAAACGAATCCGGATTTCTTGTCCTTTGACAGTTGTGGAAATTGGCCCATTCCTTCACATACAGGAACTTCGATAACTTCGGTCCTATTCCAACCAAGTGTATTTAAAGCCAATAGTCCTAAATAACCGATAATACGTACGTTAATACCAAATTAAAGATATAAGGCTAATTAATTACTAACTACCTTTTTTAGCACTTTCAGCACTATCGGAAATTTTAAATAATTTGTCAAGGGCTTTTTCAAGAAGGGTATTTCCAGTTTTTTCGACTTCTTCATAAAACTATAAAAAATGTAGAAATAAGAATACTGAAGAAACAATGACGGTATATTTTGTTCAATGAAAAAGAATTTATACCTTATTAGCATCATCATAAACCATTTCAATAGATGAACCTGGCAACACATCATGAAATTGGTTCCTATATAATTTGAATTTTAATAATAGATACTTTATATCATATGTATATACATAGTGTAAGTACTTACAATAAGACATATTTCCATAATTTATCTAATTCTTTCTTTGGATAATCAAAACTAAGATTTAAAGCAAAAGAATGTAAGAAATTCAACCTATTCACAAATTCGAAGAAACGGAATAAAATAAATAAAAAAACAAAACAGATATTCAAATATATTTACGTGAAACCCTTATTTTCAGTTTGTGATTTTATAAAATTGATCGTAGACAGTAACTCGACATCCCGTAAAAGAAGTTCAGATTTGCGATTATATCGTTTGATACGACCATGTGAAGTATATGTACCTCGGTGAAGTTCAAAATACTAAAATATTTAAGAATAAATTAACCATATAAATAAAAAATATGAGGGATAATAAGAAATAAACATATATTACTTACTAACTCTCCCTTCCAGGTTACTAATTCTTTAGAATCTTTTTCAAGTCTTTCATAAAATTCTTCAGCACTTCCCATTTCAACTTTAGCCAACCCATCCTGATCGTTAGAAAAATCAAATTAAAAAAAAAAATAAAGATAAAAGAAAGCCAAAAATATTAAACATTTATATTTACAATGTCTTTCATTCGATGTAAACGTTCAATCATAGAAGCAAGTGGACCACCACCACCATCTCCATTTCCGAAGACTAAAAGACTTTCGTTGCTATATTCTTTATCTTTGTGGTTTCTGACGCTATTTATAAGCTCTCCTACTTTGCATTGAGAAACATAGCTACCGGTTTACAGAAAAATTAGAATTTCTTTATTAAAAGAAAAAAAAAAATGATTAAATAGACAATAATGAATAACTTTACCTTTCAGCTGGACACATATGCGTTAGTACCTTACTTCCATCGATTCCAATCCAATAGAAAGTTGTGTTGGGAAACTATCAAATGAAAAAATATTATTCGAAAGATCTCAGCTACTATAAAAGCGACATGTTATTATATTCCGAACCTTGTTTATATTATTCCATGATAACTTTTGAGTAAAAAAGTATTTAAGTCCAGCACCTTTTATGATTTGAGGCAACTGAGCAGAATAACCAAAGGTATCTGGAAGCCAAAATACTGAGCTCCTTTTCCCAAAATTATGCTCAAAATATCTTTGCCTAAAAATATAGGTATGCAAATTAAAGATTGATGATTGAACGCAATTTAAATGAAATAATGATAATAATCATCAAATTAATTACCCATATAAAAACTGTCTGCAAAATGATTCACCGCTTGGAAGGTTACAATCCATTTCAACCCACGTCTATAATAAAAAGAAATTTAACGAAAAATTCTTAAATTCTATTCTTTTTCCTATCAAAATTATATAATACATACTCCACCAATTGGCAAGAATTGGCCTTTATCGGCCTTTTCTTTGACTTTCTCGAACAGCTGTGGATAATATTCTTGTAACCATTCAAACTGTTGAGCTTGAGAGCATACAAATTTAAAATCTGGATATATATCCATCAATCCAACTTGAGTTGACCAGCTTCTAGCAACTTTACGTTTAGTTTCATCAAATGGCCTTTACATAATTATAAAAATGTTAATTGAGTCGTTTACTCGTTTACTTATTACAATTTTTTTTTTTTACTTCTCACTTACCATAACCAAGCGGTATCAATATGACAGTGTCCAACAGCGGTTAATTTATGTTGCGTACTTCCATTTTTGTTTTTCAAAAATTCTTGAGCAATTTTACGCCCTTCAATAACTGTCTTATTGTCTCCTGGTTTAAAAACATTGACTATATTATTAGCAATATAAAGTGCTTGAGCTGATCGTACGGTATCATTAGGAATTTCTTTAGCCATATCAAGTATAACTTGAAAGTCATAAAATAGACCCCATGCATCTTTATTAGGAACTACCAATTCCACTGTATTTAAACGAAATGTTCTGTTTGGATCTGGGGGATTTATCGTATTACTTCCATTACCGAACATGCCTATAATAAGAACATTATAATAAGTATCAAATCCAATTTAAAATAAAAATAATAAATACAGTTCATTACCGTTACAAGCCATTTCTAAATAAAACTCGAATTTTTCTCCACCCTTACAGTTACGCGTAAGAACATATTCTGCTCTACGATCATTCCCATCTAATTTACAGATGAAATATAAATTCGAGCTAAAAAATTTTGTTTAACCTAAACAACTTATCACTTACAGCCACCAGTGAGACCCTGAAGAGGAACTCCCTCTACAGTCCATATCATTCCTTCATTATCAGCATCCCATAGAAACTGTACTTCTTCATTTTTCCAATGCTCAGGAATTTTAACGGATATATGAAACCAGTGTGTTGACTAAAAGCAAAGCAAAGAAACTACAATGAAAACGGTTATTGTTTCCCATTCAGCTATAATGTTCGTTTACATACCCAACTCGGACCAAAATGGTCGCCACGTTCAGCTTTTTTATATTCGCCTTTTACAGCTTCTTTAAAGGTGATACGTTTCAAATGTGGAACTGAATAAACATGAAGTTTAATGTAATCCTTAGAATCTTCGCGATCCTTGTGAAGTTGTGAACGTAAGTTTACGTCCGAATAATAATTTCGCGAAATAAATTTTTCACAACGATCGACAGTAATGCCTCGAACTAGTCTCGTATGAGGTAAAGTCATTATTTAATTAGCGATAGATTCGATGAACCTTGAATAAATAAAGTTCAAATAGCATCCATTTTATAGTTTTTTAACAAATGATCTAAATGATCCAATATATCCAAATTTAGATGGATTTTCTTATTTAAAGAGTCAGATGATGAATATACAATAGTTTTTATTGTAAATATTTTTGATTTGATCATCTGTATCATGTTTCAAGAACAAAAATAAGGACGATGAATCAAAGTTGAGACTTGAGAATTAATTCGATCCAAAATTAAATTGACAATTTCGTGGCATTTCCGAAAAAAAGTAGTCGTTTCCAAATATAGGCTTTATTTAGCCTTATTTTGGACGCATCCATCAAATCATTTCCTTCCCAAAAAAAGTATAAATAGTCATTTTAGGAAAACCTTTTTTTTTCTTCCTCAAAATTGTTTATTATTAAGATAATTAATAGATTTATTTATAGTCTTATAGAGTTTGAAATATTTAAAATAATTTATTTATAGAGATTTATTACACGGTTTATTTCATTTTACGACTATCGTTTTTTTTCTTTTTCTTAGGCATTTTTGTAAATTCTTATAAAAAAATGACGGCACAATATAGACCATTAATTATGCTAGCAGCTGGAATTACTTTTGTATATTTGATAATATCTTTACATTCTGCACCTTATCCATATCCTAAGAATATTATGGTATCACGAGAAGATTTATTCGAAAGTGTTAAACCGAACGGAATATTTATATCGGTGCAAAAAGACTGGGTTTATTTAACGGCAATATGGAAAGAACACGAAGCAAATTATGAAGATGCGACAGGTATGGGTTTTTAATAAGAGTTATTTTATTTAATTTAATTGATTCAAAATTTTAATAAATATATTCGTAATTTTTACAGGATTGATCAGACAATATAGAAGACCCTTACATTTATTATTACGTGACAATTATGACCCAAGAAATAGTAAGTGGGTTTTAAAATGATTTTTTTTAGAACGTGTAATTAATGCTTTAATTTCTTAAAGGTTGGCAACTTCTTTATAATCATCGACTTGAAGGTCCCATAACACATATATCAAGTTTCTATTACAATGATGGGTCAACACCATCAAACACGGAATATAATGAAAATAATGCATTGGCAATTTTGTACCAATCGCATGGAAAAGAGGATATTAAATATATAATACGGCTTTATCATATAGGAAATTATGAAGATGAAATTAGCAACAATATATTAGATAATTGCCAAATATCACCACGCACCTGTCACATAAAGCCATCCTTTAAATATCAAGATATAATATTGCCAGGAACAACCAGTATTAAATCATTTCATGTGGATGGTTCAATTATATTATATTCAAGGTATTTAAATGTTTTATTTATAAATTTTATATCAAATTGAATCTAATTTATGAGTAAATTACAGGAGTCCAGATGATGCTAAATTTAGAACAATATTAATACCTGAAAATGTTTTTGATATTTCAAAGAGCAAGACTGATGCGCTAACACTAAAATCTAGTGATCCAGGACCAATACAAAGTTTGTATAATAAATTTATATGCCTTTGTATAATATGTTTGCTTAAATATAACTTCTTTATATTTTTCAGAAGTTGGACGATTAGATCCCGTTACCAAAAAGACTTCAACTTTTCGACGCGTTTACGCTGTGTGAGTTAATATATATTTTAATTTTATTTATTTGCTTGTTTAACACATAATTTTTAATACTTATTTTTATATTTAAGGTCAGGAGTGATTCGTGTATTAAATGTTGAAGTTACAGCGACTGATGAGACATGGAAATTCCAGGTGTCAGTCATTCATAATTCATCGTCATCTGAGGAAACTGATAAGAGATTTCGTTGGCGTTCTAAGAAATTAATTGCGGTAATTAAATTTAAATTGGTGGTATGAAATTTTTTAAAAAAGTATTTGACAATGATCTCTTTCTTTATGATACAGTATGAGCGTCCAACATCACCAAAAAAATTCGAATATGAACAATTTGATTTTGTACGTGGAATTACTTTTACTCCGATCACTGTTCCAAAGCCTGTTGTAGGTAAGTAATTAAAAATATTATATTCTTATTTATAAATGAAAAGATTTACACTAACATATATTTTATCAACTTAAATTTAGTTACAGCAAAAAATGTTACAACAATATGTATTGGATTGAACAATATTTTATTTACATTTGACTATAGTAATACAACAACAACAGATTCTAATCAACAAGATACACATTCAACTGAGGCATTTATAGTTAGAAGCGAATTTCTGCCTTTACTTGAAGAGTCGCCATTTCAAGTTGTAGGGACTGAAATTAATGCTAATGGTAATTTGCTGGCACTAGTAACTCAGGTAAATGACATTTATTTTTTAAAATACTATTATATGTCTTATATTAATATATTTTTGTTACATAAAGGAGAATTACGTTTTAATTTATAAGAGAGGGGATGCCAATATAAATATCTCACCCCCATCGGCTCAAACGAAGAAGGGTTGGTTTACAGGTTTAATTGACGCTGATAATAGACAAAATAGACAGACCGAAGATAACTGGGAATTAAGGATGGTTATACCTTCAACAGATTTGGACGTTTTGGGTCAATCGGAGCTGGTAAGCTTAATTTTATTCAAACAATCTTATGAAGTTCTTTATAATAAATCACTTACCATCAACTATTTCTTATAAAGGATGTTATTGCAGTGAAAATATTGAATGTTTCCGGATTTCAAAACTATGGAAATGTACTATGTAAGTATATTTTTATCATAATGAGCGTTAGTTAAATGGGGAAAATTCTCAACAAAATTTAGTTCATATTTGTTACAATATTTTTAGCGTTTATTAATTTTATTTTATTTTATTTAATTATCAAGTAAGTTTATATGAAAATGGGGACATTACAACTTTTGATTTGAATAATTCAGAACAGGAAATGAAATTTTGGTTTGTTATCAGAAAACAATGGCATATGTATATAGGTAAGTCGTTAATATATAATTTTCGTTTTTTATTAAAATAACGTTTATTTATTTTATTAATATGTTTTATTCGTTTATAGGAATGATATGTGTTATACTTGGTTTTGTATGGAATGAAGCAAAAATGGGATAAATCGTTTATAAATAAATCTTATACCGTAATAAGCAAAATACGTTTCGGTTCTAAATATAATTTGTACGTCAGTATAGAACATTACGAATAAACAATCACGTAATCAAAAAAGTAAATAAGCCACATTTAATTTAGCAGTTAGCACAGCCAATTCGAAAATTTAATAATTTCTCTTTCTATTCTATATTTTAACCTAAGTATAGTTTAACATTTTGAGTATTTGCTCATTAGAAAGTTGAAATAATTAATTTTTATTTTTTTTTTTATTATTTGTTCTTTAATTATTTTATTATTTCGGTAAATTCATGATTATTCAAATTATTAAAGAACAACGAATAATAAAAGAGGCGCAAGATTCGATTATAAGTGAGAGGCTTGTTTACGTGCCTCCAAAATATTTTTTTTTGTTTTTTTTTTTATCTTTATTAAATTAAACTTGCCACGTCAATTTGTTAAATTACGAATAAACAAAAAGAATGTTTTTATATTATTTTGAAAATTTAAATTCCACTTAATTAAATTTCTTTTTTATTTGACAATGAAATTCGCGCAATGTGCGCAAAGAAAGTTTTACTCGTAATATTCATTTTAACTTTATTCCCAGTTGTATATTACTGTAAAATATTAAATTTTAGTGAACCAACCGGTCTACGGATTCATAATATAAATTCATATCAAGATGGGACCATATTGATTCACATGATTAATCCTAATCGAGAAAATTGTTCTACTCCAATTTTATATTTTCGACTTATACATATTAACGAAACATTAACATCAATTAATGTCTCAGCTACACAAATACCTGCATTTAATTTTTGTGAATCGATAATTAAAGGAATTGTTTATTATTACATTAATGCTTATCCTTTATTAGAAAATTATATTTTTGCAACTTATGTAAATTCAAGTAATCCTGTTGATGCAAGTATATACGGACTTTTATTTGATTGGAATAGTAATTTTATTAGGTTTGTTATAATATCGTGAATATTTATATTGAAAAATTTTGATATTACTAAGATATGATGTGTTGTTTTAAACGTTTATAATTAATTAGCAATACGTACTTAAGTGCCGCTTCTGTGAATAAGAAAGGAATTGTACAACCGCCCGGGAAAATTTATTTTTCAAAGAAATCAGGAAATGTCGGCTTTTTATATGTTGATATCATGAAAAACACTGAATCCGTTATCTGGAATTACTTTACTAACCCGTATGTTATATATCTTAATTGAAATTAAATTAAAATTACTAAAATTACTTAATAATTTTCTAATACATCCTTTTCTTTTTTATACAATAAATAGTCTAACCATGTCTAATATCAATTCGGGAATAATCATGTATAAAGACAGTTTAAATACGTTAACTTCCGGATTCCTTAATGCAGAAGGAAATTATTGTTTGGTCATAGCAAGATTTTCAAGTAAAAAGCAAGAACCGTTACGCGTAGAAACAATTTTGATTCCTACTCAAAGTAATCGAACATTATCATCTAATTTGATATATTCAAGAAAATTAAAATCTTTTTCGAATATTATCACTTTAAATTGTAATATTGATTATAAGGGAAGTGGAAATGTTTGTCAATTTTATTTTTCTGGTGGAAGTAACATGACGAATGCATTTATCTTGAGATTATCTTTTCTCACATCTGGGTATATATATTATTTTTCTTGTATTTGATCCTTTAAAAATGAAAAAAAATATAGTAACTCACGAATCTCTTGAAATTAGAAATTTAACAAACGTTGAAACTAAACCAGCGAACTATGTTAATAATTCAAATGATATAAAAATATATCCGTTGCTTTTTGGGGGGTGAGATTTTTATTTTTAAACGAGTGGCGCAGCGAAGGAAAAAAAATTAAATTTTTTAAATTTATTTTACAAGTTATCTTTTAACAGCCAGAAATCGAAATAGAAAATTAATTTATGGTTATATTCTTAATTCTACAGAAGATTTTCAAGATTATTGGTATGAAAATGATCGAAAATGTAAATTTTTTTTAGTACGACCCAAATAACCTTTTGATTAAATCTCAAAAAAATAAAGGCCTTTACCGCAGCCTTTTTTTTTAAATTCTGAAGGATCATCTTATATTCTTCCGGATAAAAAAATTATTGGTGCGGCGCAAATAAACGCGACCAATTGGTTTTTAAATACAACAGAACTTCCTAAAATCCCTATAGCAAATGGTATGTTAAATTTTATTTAATGTTGTATCGTAACTTTTTTTTATTATTTTTTAACTTTTTATTATTATCTTTAGATAAAGGATATTATAATCCACAATTAAATCTAACACTACCAGTAATAAACGGAACAATACCAATAAGAACTTCTCAGATTCTTGTACAATATAAAGATCCAGTTCAACTTTCTTCTGGGAATGTTAGCGTTTTTATTCATTCGAATTCTATATCAACGGACCCAATATATTTACGACAAGTATATTCTGGACAATCAGGACATTGTATTTTAAGTGAAAATCGTAAGACAATAACGATAAAAATTTTTACAAGCACATTTAATCAACCATTAACAGATTATTTTGTAATAATTGATGACAATTTTGTAAAAATAAATAAAAATGGTGAAGCTGTAAAAGGAATTGAAGCAAATGTTTGGATCTTTAAGACTGGTAAGTTGAATAGTTGTTCAAATATTACTTTGAATTATGAAAAGTTGCTTTTATTAAACAATTTTTTATTTATTATTAAGAACAAACCGTACCAAATATTTTTGTCGGTAAATGCACTAATAAATAAAAAAAAAATTTTTTTTTAAGGGCTCTAAGTTATTTATGACCTCCGGCGCATTGATATTTTTCTTTTTTTTTTAGAATCTTCCGTTGCCTTATTTCGATTAACAGCCGCTGGATCAATACTTTACGAATCTCTAAATGCAACAGAAAAAATAGAATTTGTTAATGAACTTGGGAATGAATTAGCAACAATTTTACCTGTTACTCCATCACGATTAGTTCCTAGGTATCAATATCAACGTGATCCAACTACCGAAGAAATACAAGTCATTTTACCTTTAGAAATAATTTCATCAACAAATATTTCGGAAATGAATGTAATGAATATTATTGAAGATTTGAATTCTTTTATAATACATCGTGATATGGGTCCATTGGCATATATGAAATATACTTATTTAATAGATAGTAATTATGGACTTGTTAAACCTGGTAAATAAATCGTATTTTTTTTTTTTATATTTCATTATATTATTATTAATAACTTTTTTCCTTCATCGTAGAAAACTTTTGGGATAAATATTTATTTATCATTATTTTATTCATTGTGGGGATTTTATTATTTACTTTATTGTGTTTTATCGAACAACGTAGGAACCCAAAGGTATAGATGAAATATTCTGTATATTAATATAAATCATTAAATTTAAAAGTTTATTTTTTTTTCATCATAGGCTGAAACGTCATCCGTATTCAAATTTTCTATGGGATTTGTAAGTTATTTATTATTCGTTATTTTTACATTACGATATTCAAAAGCGGTGGCAGGACTTTACGAAACAAGGTTTGTCAATTTTTTTTAGTATAAGTGTATATATTAAAAAAATTACAATTGAAGTTAATTATATTTTCTATTTAGTTTAACAATTGTTATATTATCAACATCGTTAAAAGAAACAGTATCATTATTTTTAATAATTAGAGAAATTATTAGTTCAGAAAAATTTAGAGGATGGCTTAAAAAACATTTTTCGATCACTATGTTATTCATGTTATTATCAGCAGTTGATGTCTATTCGTTGATGATATTAACTTCAAAAATTGGAAGTTATCCAAGTTTAAGCGCACCTTTTGCTAAACGTACGCGTACGTGGATATTTTGGGTTGGTTTATTTGCTCTAATTAAAAAAGAAATTCCTCAATTTATTATTGTTGTACGTATTGAAAAAAAATAATATCTCTTTTCTTTTTTTTATATTATATTCTTTTATTATAATAACATTTTACTATTTAATTGTTTTAGTTAATTTATCAACAAAGGACGTTAAAACTTGATCTAGTTCCATTTCTTACTCTATTAATAACATCTATTGTGCTTGCATTTAATATAGTATGGAGGTTAAATCAACTTTTTAATTTCTTATTTCAATCAACACCACGTACTAGAAGAGCATCAAATATTCATAAAAGTGGAAACACAGGAAATACTGGATATGAAACTGATAGAGAAGATAATAATGCTGATTTAGGTAATAATGGATTAAGTGTACCCTCTAGTGAAGTGATATTTGAAAGTGATGAATTTGATGAATTTGATGATGAATCAAGTCCAGCAGAAAAAGGAGAAAAAGAAAAGGACAAGAACAAAGTTGGATCAAGTTCTGAAAGTGATGAGGAAAAGTCATTTATTGAAGAAGAAATAGAGAAAATTGGTTAAAAATACTGCATGTGTATATATATGTATATTTTTTTTTGGATTGATATATAATATTACTTATATTGATTTTATTATCAAGAAAAAGAATTAATAAAAGGATTAAATGAATAAATAAGTTATATTAATCATAGTATTTCAGTAAAAACTTTGTATTAATTTTTGATATACTGTATTAAAAGTACTGAGTTGTTTTTTTTAACCACTTTTACTCATTAGAAGATTAGTTTTATTAGATCAAAAATGCAGTAACCCAAGACTCCTGACTTAATATTAAAATCTTGTAAAATATAGGAACTAAAGATTTTTTTAAAAAATATACATAATTTAAAATTTTATGATTGCATGTACTGTACATTATAAGTTTATACGTATAAAAAGGTCAATAAGATCTTTATTGAGATCTAGTTCATAAATTTCAATACCTATTACTATTGAAGAAATTCAAATACCGAAGAACCGGAAGTGGATATGCAAAGCTTAGTCATATGATTACCAACATATAAAAATTACACAATGTATGAATATTACACTTGCAATACTGATTATATAGAAAACATGTAGCGTACGGTGAGCTATGTACATACGTATAGTGGTCAACATCCGGTATACATCACCCTACAGTATACATCACCCCACCCTACAATATGGTAAATCAACGACGGAAACATGTCATGTATAGAAACCTATGTACAGTACTGTATGTCTGTATAGTGATCAACGTACCATACTGTAGAGTGGGGTGATGTATACTGTAGGGTGATGTATACCGGACGTTGCCATACAGTGACCACTATACGTACTCAACCATACATTACATACTTCGTCATCCATACACTACATGTTATCTATTTACTCAATAAGTCCCATAGCAGCAGCAGCAGCAGCAGCAGCCGCTAAAGCTTCTTGGAATAAACCTGATATTTGAGTGTAGATGAAAGAAAAAGATTATCAAGTTCAATGGAAAAATGGTTACTAAACGTCCTGTATAACCCCTTCTTAGAAGAAAAACCACCCAAATTACGTAAAAAATAAAATATTTCTAGATAATTTATTTTAATTTGTATTAATTTATTTATATAATAGGAAGCGGAAACCATAAGTCCTTTTAGTTTTTAGTTTTAGAAAATTGATTTTTAGTTATTATTATTATTATTATTATTATTGTGGTTTTATTCATTTTTGAGCGATAGGAGATATATTTAGAATTTTTATTTTTACTCGCGTATTAGTTGGTTGATCAAAGTTTAGAATTAGCTTGCTTTTATGTTTTTTATGTAGACTCATAAAATTTAGATTAGTTGAGACCAACAAAATGCTTTTAGTCATTGTTTGTTTGTTCGTGAGTATACGCACTTGATGTAAATTTTTATGTCGATGTCGAGTAGATCAATGTAATTCGTATTAAAAAAAGGAAATGAAAGTGACAGTGGCAAAAACATATTAGTGCAGTAGGGTAAATAGTCGTTCGGACTAATGTTCTTCGGACAATAAATATATTATATATATATTTTTTTATTATAATTTTTCTTCACTTTTATGAATAGTACGAGTTTGGATTTCTTCGGTTATATACTATATATACTGTATATACATGTATTATTTGGCATTAAACACCCCTCCAGACACTAAGAATTACACCATTTATCCTTTCTAGACTGATTTTCAATTCTTACTGATATCAAAAAAATTTATGTTATACTGGATGAACTTGTAACGAAGCTAAATTAGCAAGGACCGAAGTGTCCGAAGATTATTCAGCATTATATTTAAATGACTTAAAGTACATAATAGTGTAGTTAGCCGAAAAATAACTAGTCGCAACGTGATCCGGACCCGGCTCAGGCGTAGATCGTCGTGGAATTCCAAGGGATTTTCTGCGATTAAACCGGGTCCGGATGATCGGCAATCAGGAATTCGGCTCCGTTTTTCGGCTAACTACACCATTATTTAAAGTACCACCTAAAATAGCCGTCACTTGTCATACTGGGAAAACCTACACTATAATTGCTCACGATAATCAAAGATCATCATTGTAAAGATTGGGTGAATCGTCTCTGCATAAAAAAACTTTTCGTTATTAGTAAGAATTTTGAGAAGTCAAATCATAATTTAAAATCCGTTAATGAAGATAATTAATCATGTTGAGAGTGACGGATGATCACGTACATAATAGGTATAATAGGCGCAGTGAAATTATTCACATGAATCTCATCACATGCAACGGTACAGTAAAAGTCTTGCCTTAATGTTTGCGCAGTATCTTATGTTTTTTTACATCAGTTGCTAATCTTTCGATTTATGCAATTATTCCAACCTCGGGAAACTTCTTTTGCGGAAATTAGCTAAGATCGAAAATTTCTGTATAATCTGTGTGGGTAGGAGTGATTTATATTGGTGGAGATTTTGAAACATAGTTTATTTCGTATTTGTAGAAAATGGAATCTTGTAGTTAACAATTAGTATAAAAGCCTGAGAGAGAAAGAAATAACATGATGCTGGGACTCTTTGAGCATCATACATTTTCTAATGCTCCGATTACATTTTCTGATAATTCATTTGCATCAAAAAATTTTTTTTCTTTGTAAAAAAATTGATAGTAACGATTAAATTATTATTATTAGTCTGGAGTGTAGTGAAGGACTCTATGTGGTGGTACAAAATATTCCATTGTCCGCCAGCGAGTCGACGTTTAATTGATTTTTAACAAAGAGTAATGTGTGAGTCTAATAAAAGACTTGAAAAGGAAGGTAGTATTAGTAAAAATAGTCATAAGCGGCAGAAAAGATAATAATTATATAATCAAAATTAATAAAATTTTGAATTTCACTTCATTTAACTTACTCAAATCTCTGTTTACACCATATAAAAGTTTTTAAGTAGAGACTTATAAACGAATAAATCAAAACCAATTTATCATTTCGTCAAATTTTTTTTTCCCATTATTTTGTGCAATATATTCACGTGAATACTGCGCATTGGAGATTAATTATATTCGGTATATTACGATCGCCCATATAAATCTGCTACTGCGGATACGATTGGATACGATTGCAGTTTCTGTTTCATGAAAGAAAACATCGGGGAATTTTTTAGGGATCATTATAATTCATATTCGATATACCGATATACTATTAAAAACTTGATTTACTGATAAGATTTTATTTTCAATATCAGATATAGCGATATTTCCTAAAAATTTCATATATATCCCGACGTATCGTTATATAGAGGTTCCTCGCACCGTGCGTACGTACATCCTACCAGAGTTTAGGAGTTATGCACTTGCACGTGATAGCGTTAAACTTAACTCCGGCCGGTGCGTACGTTAATATCGTACACATGATGCGTAAGTTAAGGATGCTAAAGGTTTGACTTATAAACTTTATTCCAACCAATAATCGAAGATTAGTAAGTTATTTAATCATATAACGTCCGAAAGTTAGATCTATGATTATCTATCTCTAGAAACCGCTTCTATCTTCACTTCGTATAATTCTTTACAATTTAATCAGTAAAAATTAATGAACTCCAGCCAACTTTTCGAATAGGAGCAAATTCTCCTAGTCTATGGCCTACCATTCTAAAATATCGTACGAATTACTGCACGTTTATTATCTCTTTTTGTAAGAAAGGGATACGTGTGCGTCGAAACGGTAAATTTCGAACGGTAAGTTTCACATTGCAAAAACTTTGAATATTTTTTTATTATTTTTTTTAAGAAACGCATTTAGTTTCAGTAAGTTTCACAATTATTTTAGTTGCGAAATTTTATATTTTGGTTTTTTTATTAATAGAAACATTTTTAACGTTTCGTTTATTATTTTTTTGTTGCAGGTATTGATTATAAACGTTAGAGTTTTGAAACGGGTAAGTTTCGTTATGAAACTTATGAAACTTACCTTTTTTTGTTTTTTAAATGAAACACGTATTTACATTTCTTTTTTTATAATTTTTTTGTAGGTCCCAGATCGATCTTGAGATTAGAAACGGTAAGTTTCTTTGCGAAATTTACCGTTTCTTTTTTTTTTAATGTAAACGTTTATTAACGTTTATTCTTCTATTTTGTAGGCTCCATGATTTTAGGGTTCGGATATTAGAGATGAGTACGTTTCATTGCGAAACTTACTTTTTTTTATTTAAAACGTTATTTAACGTTTTTTTATTTCTTTTTTGTAGGCTTCAGATGTTTGAATTCGGAATATTGAAGACGAAACCTGAACTAATTTTTTTTTATTTCATTAGGAATTGTTTATTTTCTCTTAGAGTCTAAGTTTGTAGGATTCTGGAGTTTCAGAAATGGAAAAACATCAGAGTAATTAATTTAAATAATGTATTTATTAATTATTATTGAATAAATAACTAATTAATCTAACAATATTTAACAAATGAATAATTTAATGTTATCTAACAATAACAGATAAAGTAACATAACACTATTTAACAAACGATTTTTGACTATAATAATTATCGTAATTTAACGATACTGATAATTATTGTCAATATAACTTAATTTATCCACATCGGTATATCTTGACGAATCCGATATATATCAGTGACATTTTCATTGATATATATCCCCTTAAAAAATTTCCTGATGAATATATGATTTTTTTTTAAACCACCTCAAAAATAATTTTATATGGATCAATTAAAGTCTTAAATGACTTAAAAAATTTTTTATTTATGATAAAAACTTTATTTAGATAAAAAAAAAAGCTAATTATAAATATAAAAATATACAACTCATAAATATAAAGAATCAATTTTAAGCTTTTTTAATGATTAATAAACAAGCTAACCTAAGATTTTTTATCATAATTTTTTATCATGATATCAGAATGACATTTGTCAAGCATTCACCATAAATATTTCCACTAAAGATTTGAAGTAGTAAATAAAAATATGAACTAAGTTAAATAAAAAATTTAAAATATTATCTTTTTAAATAATATTCTGATTATTCCCGAAAAAAACTATTATAATTTAGGTCTCATCATTCAAATTATCTTCTTGAATAATTTCATTGAGATCTATTATTAGAAATATTAATTAAATAAAATTAGGCGAATTAAACGAGAAACTATTAATAATAAATAATAAATCACTATAGATAAATTATTTTACCTGATTCGCTAAGTTGAACATCTAAGCATTCTGAAACTATAAAACAAATAATAAAATAATGTTAAAATAAAATATAAATTTATAATACAAAAAGTATTAATGATTATACTTACTTAGATTTGCTGATACTGATGGGACATCGTCTATTATTAAAAAAAAAGTTGGATATTGTTAAAACTTAAATAAGATTTTTTATAATTAAAATTGAAGATTTACCTGAATTAACTTTGAAAGATGTTAAATCTGATGAGTTTACAGGTTCTGGAAGATTTTTAAAACTTAAAAGTCTACTGGTATAGATTGCTTGAGGATGAGTTTTAATACTTTCAGACTTAATTTCATTTGATCTGTTCTTAAATTTTTTTTCTCTAATTTTTTCATATTCATTCATTTGAGCACTAATTTCACTATTGAATCTCTTACTTTCTTCATTCCATATTTTTAATATTTGATACAATTCTTTAGCAGATGGCCTATTTTCTGCTTTAGCATCCCAACATTTCATAATTAAATCTACAAGAAATTTTGGAATATGTTCAGAAATTTTTGGTCTAAGTCCTTTACATATTTCAATAGCTAAAATATGATCATGAGGAATATCATTAAAAGGAATTTCTTCAGAAAGGAACTCGTTCATAATTATTCCAAATGAATAAATATCAGCTGCTTTTGTATATTGATATCCACGTAAAACTTCTGGTGCCAAGTAAGGTAATACTCCATAAACTCCTTCTTTTTTATCTGATTTCTCTTCATTATTTGCTGGTTGACACATTCCTAAATCACTTATATACATAGACCCACCTTCCAATATATTACCTGAATGAAAGTCTTTATGGACTTTTCCAGCATTATGGATATTAAACAGTCCATATGCAATTCTTGATAAATCGTAAAGTTTTGTATAATCATTAGAATTAAAGTAGTAATTTCTTAAATTTCCATTTTCACAATAATCTAAAACCATCATATAATCTTTGGTATTTGGATCTTGAGTTATTCCATAGCAGTAAATAACATCCCGAACATAAATCTGAAGATAAGATTTGATCTAATAATTTAAATTAAAAAAAAAACAAAATTGAATAAAAATTATAATGTCAATTTAAATATAACATGATAAATTAATTTTTTTATTTAGTTACCTCGTTTAAAAAATCTGTACTAATATCAGAAGAATCATCCAAACTTTTTAATGCAACTTTATTGCTTGTAAATCGGTGCCATTTTTGATTTTCAATATCCCAACTACCAATATATCCTTCAGGCCATTCTGCTGAATAAATTTTACCAAAGCCTCCTCTGGTAATATAAGTGACATTTTGAAATTTTTCATAAGGTATCCACTCAAGACATTTTTGGTAATATACAGCATTAAGTTGTGAATATTGTATTAATTCATCAATATCCTTATTTCCACTAGTCCAATTTTTAAAGTTTTCTTCAAATCTTTTTGCATTACAAGTCTGACACCAATCTTCTCCTGTGCCAGGTTCATTACATTCTCCACATATACCATATACTTCTTTTCTTTTTTCTATATCGTCTATATAAACCACATTATCATCAATCTCTTCTGATTTAGTGTCAGAATTAATAGAAGAAACAGTAACATGAGACTAAATAAATGATTAAAATATACTTTATTTATTATTTAAATCATAATATTTATATTATAAAGTGAAATTGCATTTACTTGATATTTATCCCAATCAACATCTTTCCATAAATTTCTTGGTTTTTCTTTGGATGTTTTATTCAAAATTTCCATAATAGTATTTCTTGACTTTTTTTTGAATATCTTTTTTAACGATTCTATACTTATCAATTACGAAATAAATGTGTTAATTACAGTAATTTTAGTTATATGTGTAGTAGTGTTATTTACTTTATAATTAATGAAAATTATTAAAACAAATTTAGTGAACGTAAAGTTATTTTATAGAGCTAAATGTATACAAAAATATGCACAATATGTATCATGCACATCCCGAGGCTACAATCCATACCAATCAGATTCAACAATTTTTGTTAGCCGCACATTTTTATTATCATTACCTAATTGAATCAAAATATTGTATTACAAAATTCATGTTGATCCCAATTATTTTTTTCTATTAAATTATACATTGAAGTATATATGGTAGCTGGTATTATATAAAAGTTATTAGTAGATATTTAATATATATATATTTCATATTAAAAATTATTTAAGTGTGTCAATATTTATAATCATAAAAGTAACTTTTTGTTGTCAATACACTTTCAATTGTAATATGTAATGGGTTTATAATTATTCTAAACTTTAATTTAGAAGAAATAAATTAATTAATAAAATATCAATACCAGATTATTGCGGATACAATTGTCATTGCTATTTCACGAAAAATAAAATAAGAGTCTGAAAATTTGAAAAACAAATAAACAATTTATTAAGGTGCATACAAAGAAAGAGATTTTTTCGTTTAATACATCAATTTAAAAAAATGAGAAACATAAAATAGAATAAATTGAATTGATTATAAGAAAGAAATTAACTTTAATTTAACTGCAAAAAAATTTGAATGGAGGAAATCATGAACATAATTTAGAAAGTGACCCTGTCAAATGAAAATTATTGCCAAAAGTTTTTTAATGTATTTCATTAATGCGATACGAAATCATCTACATAAAATATCATACTTAAATATTTATTTTACAATTAAACGGATTTTATCTTATAAAGATTTCGCAAATGAATATTCATACGTTGAAAAAATATTGTTGCGGCTTATTTGTATTTGTTATATCAACATTTCATAATTCGTATTGTATTAGCATATCATTGTTGAATTTTAGTAATCTTTGTTCGTTCAAAGTTTAAATAAACATAGTAAAATTCAGAAATTTATAATGATTGTGAGTTATTAATGACAACATTTATTCTTCTGCTGAGTACATAATTTGTGTAAGATAACCATTTTTCACCATTTAATAATATATCTGATAGTAAGTACTTGAAGAAAGCTACGCAATACTCCGATCGTTAGCCCCGTTAACGAATTGTAATGGAATATAACAACAGTGAATAACTGCAGAATATAATAATGTTTCATCATTAATTTAAAATATTAATATTCAAGAAAATTAATCAATGAAATTTGCTTATTCCAAAATTTTTTTCCTTAAAATCAAAATTATCAGAGTGAAATTATATGATTCTAATGAATATAATGTCAATCTTTAACTCTGTCATTTTTATTTTTGGGTATCTTAAATTCTTTTCTTCACTTCATATCAATAATTTAGTTTTATATTCTAAAATAATTATCGTAATTCTAAAGGATTGTAATGCTTTTAAAGACACACTAATTTACAAGTAATTTACCGTCGAATGTACTATTACCTAGTAACAGTATGGATGGATCAGATTTAAACTTGTTTAGAATTAGAGTAGTGATTTTAATTAACTCAAAGCATATTGATTGATGATTTGGTCGAGTAAAAACTTAGCAAAATTCGATCACGTTTAACTAATCGATCATGTGATTAATCAACTCGATTTATAAAAATTTTTAAAATTATTGGAATTTTATATTTTTAACAAGAGAAATTCGTTAACTATTTCATTTTTTTTTCTGTATATGTATATTTTTTTATAATTGAAATATTTTG
This sequence comes from Oehlia diaphana, assembly GCA_003833135.1. Taxonomy (NCBI): domain Eukaryota; kingdom Fungi; phylum Glomeromycota; class Glomeromycetes; order Glomerales; family Glomeraceae; genus Oehlia; species Oehlia diaphana. Next base: position 27,348 of record QZLH01001122.1, read on the forward strand.
TATTAATTTATTTATTATAGAGTAACAAATTCTGTCGGATATGGAAGTATATAGTACATTTAAAGGAATTGGACTAATTTTAAGTAAAATACATGAAGCAGTTGAAGCACGTAAGTAAATTAATTTATTCCCATATTTTATCTTCAACATATTTATTAAAGAATGACTAAGATTTATTTTTTTTAACAAAATTTAGTCATTTCATCTTGTTTACAAAGATGAGTAGATATGAAAAAAATACCAAACCTTGATATATAATAAAAATTTGCCAATAGTTTATAAATATGAAAAATCATATATATTAGGACCTAATGATAAAATTGGGTATGATTAATCAAGATATTTATAAAAAATTTCATAATAATGAAGTAGCGATAGAAAAAATTAAGTCCCATATTAGAGATCTCTAAAAAAGATTATACTGTAAAATTATGATAATAAAAGATCTTATAGTAGAACTTAAATATATACCATAGTGAAACTATCACCTATTGGATGTTCAACCTTTTAAATATAATTCTTACTTTAACAATAATAATTTTTAAATCCAATTTATTTAATTATATCGTGAATATTTATCAAATTCATGCATCCGAATAAATATTTTTGCTTTGTAGTCATATTATATAAAAAAGTTTCTAAAATAACAAGAGAAATATGTTAAAGTACTTATATATATCAAATCTATTTGATATCATATTAATTAATTCTATTAGTATTTTTATGATGTCTCCAGTTGCGTATCTGGAGCGATAGTTACATTAAGTACTGATATATAAATTCTAATATAAAAAAAGCATAAATAAATGAAAAGAAAATTATATTAATAGAGATAACTTTTATATGTTCTTTAATTATTTAAAGGGTCAAATCATCTTAAGATTTACTGTATAAGAAAGTATAAGAAAATAAACAAGTCAGGTAAATCAGGTACATCAATAAAATGTATGTTTAATACAATGATAATTGACTTTAATAATATTGTTAATATTACGTACGATTAAATTCATAATTTCAAAGCTTTATAAGGAATCCGAAATTCGAAAGATACATTTTTCAAAATTGATTCTCACCTTTTCCAAAAGAGAAAGTTAGTTTAGCAATAAATCACATGATAATCTAACAGTTAAAATAAGCAAATCATTCATGTTTCTCTCACGATTTGATTTCTTTGTAAATAACAACAAATTCAATTGATGTAATAATGTTTACAATAATTTCGTAATATTGATTTTTAATATATCCTTGCGATAATTTGAAGAATAATATTTTATGTTACATTTTATCTTTTTTCTTATACCCTAATTTTCTTTTTTTTTTTTCTCTTAATTTTGAATTAATTCATTATTTAATTTTATAAATTACTCCTATAAAGAAATTTTTGTTTAATAGCGATGTTCCTTTTATAGATCGACTATATCCGAAATAACGTAACGAGTAATATCATATTAATGTCATCATTATTATCATCAGTAAATAATCATTTATCGAAGATAAATGTAATCTTAGTAAAATGTGTTTGCGATTATTGAATAAATTAGTGAATTTGAAGAAGAAAAGAAAAAAATTTATTAAGAACATTACATTGAATACTAGTACCATATTTGTATAATAATTATAATGATAAGGATAGGTCTTTTATATTATAAAAATTATATATTGTAATAATCCTTTAGCAACAGAATTTATTTAAGAAATCTCAAAGAGTTTATTCATACCACTACAATCATATTTAATTTATGTAAGTAAAAAAAACATTGGAAAGTGTGGAAGTGTCGTAAAAGCACAGCAACTAATTCTTGATTTATGTAGTTCACGTGATTCATATATTAAATGATATTATTTGACGCGTATCCAAATTATACTATGGCAGAAAGTGAGTGAGATCAATTCAATATATATATATATATATTAAAGAAAAAAAAATTTTTTTTTTTGATCGATCAAGATTTAAATAGATAATTACATTGGATTGGATTGGCGTTAATATTATATCTTATAAGTCGTATTAAAAAATGAGAAAAAAAAATTTTTTTTCCGTTTTAATCTCTCCGAATCTCTTCTCATTAGTTATACAACTCCAACGAAAGAATCAAAGAATGAACTTATAAGTAATAATAATAATAAAAGTACTATAGTAGACATTAATGATTTAGATAAAGCGAATTCAACTCGTAGAATACACTGTTTTCACTTTAAGACGTTCTACAATTTATGTAAGTGAATATACGTATTAAAAAAAATTTTTTTTTTAAATTTTTTTTTTAACGAAAATTTCAAAATTTCATTATTCTTTCTTTCTAATTGCGTTTGGCAATTTCTTCATTAGTAATTATTATGACAGTATTTTTAGTAATGTCATTTACTTATGGATATTTTCACCTATCACGTATATTATTCAATTATAATATGATCGTATGGAATTTTACAATACCAAAGCTACAAAATTTGGTTAAATTTTTTTTCATGTACAAGTAAGTTATTTATCACGCTGTTATATTAACTCACTCATATCAACAATAAAACGGACAATTATTACTAGAGCGATAACCCGAAATCCAAAACACTCAAATGCATCAATGACGAGTAGATTTGAACTAGCGAATGCAGCGATTGCAGCAGCGATGATAAGAAGGATGGATGATTTTTCACGTTATGATGAATGGTGATGATGGCACGCTAACAACTACTTCGACCAATTAACATCACTGTTTGCTTCTCAACCCCACCAGTAACAAACAACTGCAATGACATCAAGAAATACAAATAATAATGATTATTTAATCATTCTAATTCAAATTGATTGAATGAAGCTGCAATGAATTCAATGACAAATGATATTTTACAAAATTAAGTCTAGTATTGAAATAGATCGTAATGAAGCGTATAAAAATTCAAGATCTTTATCAAGATCCAGTTCACAAATTTTAACACCTATTAACATTGGAGAAAATTCAAACTGAAGAGAGTAATTCAATGTATCCATCCTTTTTAACACCAAAAAATGGTTATGATAATAGAAGTTCATTTAAGAGATCTATATTCATATTTTCGGATTAACAAACTAGCGATGAAATTGATTTAAATAATATTGATTTTAGTAAAATTAGTAATGGTAAAGAATTTAGTGGAGAAAATACGGGAATAAAAAGAATAAGTAAAAGTAGCAGTAGTATAAGAATAAGTGTTAAAACAAATATTAATATTAATGGTAATGACTCTTCAAGTAATTTAGGTATAAAAAGAATTTCACGATATATTAAACATCAAAAATAATCCCGAAAGTTCAATAGGATTAATTGCTGAGGAAAATTCTGATGGGTCACATATGACAAAAAGAAATCATAGTAATGCGAGTGTAGGTAGAGAAGCTTCTGATGCACAATAGTAATTACTTCAAACACATATACTGCTAGTATTATAATATCGCTACTACTATTGTAATAAGTCCATAGCTAAAGCCTTCTTGGAATAAACCTGATATTAATGACCACTTTGCAAAAACCTCGCATTTTTTTATTCAACATTATAATATGCTAAATTTGGCAAAATTAGCCATATTACGCGCTATTAAAAGTATAGTAAATAAATGTTTCATAGAAAATTGAAAATATAGGTCTATATTAGGTCGTATCGAAGAACTACAATTGGCTGATGATAGTTTTTCGGCAGATTGGTACTATTCACTAAAATATATATTTCTTTTATAATGCCATCACAATGCTATTACAGGAAAAAATAATAAATTAACTTTTATTTAGCAAAAATTAATGCTAATAATAGACTATTAAAATCTCTTTTTATTATTTTTTTTTAATGTATTAATAAATAGAATTTCTTTTCATTTTATGAGAATCCAGTACAGTAAATCCGCAAATCAATTTTTTTTAAAGTCGATATTTAAGCGCACTACATGCAATTGTTTAAAAATTAATTTTAATAAACACTTGTTATAATTTTTTGTCCTATCAGCTAATTTAACATGAAAATATTTAAATCTACATCAATTTGATAAATATTTAATTCATTTACACAATTACGTTGACTTGCTGGTGATGAATGATTGAAAGGTAAAATGATCAAGATCTTTTAATTTTCAATAAAACACGGTATAAGAATTAGCCAGAGTCACTCTAATAGTATGATAGTTAAGATATAATTACTAAAAAATATCGAAAAAGGGTCAAATGCCTATTATATTGAGAATCTTTGGTTTCTTTTATCTCGTTATATGCCTAGTCCGCTTGTTCCTTACTGTAGACGAATTAGAGAGTGTTGAAATTATTAAAACCTCTCATTTCACAGATACATTTCCTGAGAAGTAAAACTGTGAATATGTTTAAGTTGATCAAACTTGACGCCTTTGAAAATAATACATAATTACGAGAGCTTTATCAAATCAAATAAATCAACCATATCTGTAACATAATAATATAGATTTTATCCAAATTATCTATGAATTGAATTTTTTTTACGCCATGCTGTAATTGCTGCATATACAATAAAAAAAAAGCAAATTTTTTTTATAGATATATTATCTCGTTATACGCCTAGTCCGCTTGTTCCTCACTGTAGACGAATTAGAGAGTGTTGAAATTATTAAAACCACTCATTTCACAGATACATTTCCTGAGAAGTAAAACTGTGAATATGTATAAGTTGATCAAACTTGATGCCTTTGAAAATAATACATAATTACGAGAGCTTTATCAAATCAAATAAATCAACCATATCTGTAACATAATAATATAGATTTTATCCAAATTATCTATGAATTGAATTTTTTTTACGCCATACTGTAATTGCTGCATATACAATAAAAAAAAAGCAAATTTTTTTATAGATATATTATCTCATTATACGCCTAGTCCGCTTGTTCCTCACTGTAGACGAATTAGAGAGTGTTGAAATTATTAAAACCACTCATTTCACAGATACATTACCTGAGAAGTAAAACTGTGAATATGTTTAAGTTGATCAAACTTGACGCCTTTGAAATAATACATAATTACGAGAGCTTTATCAAATCAAATAAATCAACCATATCTGTAACATAATAATATAGATTTTATCCAAATTATCTATGAATTGAATTTTTTTTACGCCATACTGTAATTGCTGCATATACAATAAAAAAAAAGCAAATTTTTTTTTATAGATATATTATTTACATCATCAAAATAAAGAAAAAATTGACGTAATGACCTTTTCTGAAATCATATTTTTTGATTGTATTAAAATTATTTGTTCGTGAGAATTGGTTTCAATAAAAAATTTTTTCGTTGGCCCAGAAATGCTGTATAAGGAATAGAAACTAAAAAATATTTTCTTATGAGAAAGTAATTTTAAATATTCTTAAAATAATAACTAATGTTTTTTATTTGATCAAATCAAATAATTCAAATAATACAATTTTTTTTTTTTGGAAATATTGCTAAATCAG
>QZLH01001123.1:0-16280 GCA_003833135.1 Oehlia diaphana
GGTCAATTACCTTGTTTTATTGAAAACATTATATTTGAAAAAAATATTTTTGATATATTATTAAGCATACAGTATATTATCCAATGAAAATTACTAAACTTTCGGGTCTAACCTGGGTTATTCGAATTAAATATATTCGGGTCGGATTAAAATCAGATCATTTCTATTTTTGCCGGGTCGAGTCGGATATACTCTCCAAACCCGACCGAATCTGACCTGGTAGGAGCACTAATCGCGAGTGGTGTAGATTTGCATAGTTTTTTCACACATGTATTATTTCAGTAGTACCAATAAAAATAAAATAGTTGTTCAAGTGGAATAATCTTCAGTTATCCCATCGGTATTATGTATACACCGATGGATTTTATACTTTTTTATACTTTTTTTATACCGGTGGAATAATTTACAAAAAAATCCATCGGTGTATACGCCATACACAATGAGATAAACCTGTTATTCCATGGGTATCTAATAAATACTCCATATACACCGATGCTCCCCTCCCTTCGGGGGGCCCCCAAGGCATCGGTGAATATTTCAGTTATTCATTGATACCCATGGAATAACAAGTATATGTTAACTCAAGTTCATTTTCAATGTCGATTCCATTTTGTAAGTCTGCGCTAATTAAATGATACCGAAAAAATTTCAGATAAGCAGACTTCAATAAATTTTTTGTAAATTGCAATACTTTTTTACCCTATAAAAAATTTTTATTCGGATATTCCATTATTTCTCCGTGTCTTTCGTAAAAATTCTGTGAAAAAGTTACATTCACGGAAAAAACATGGAACGATAAAACAAGGATCAAATTTTTTACAGGCTAACAATAAATACACAAATACATTTTAGATTTATTAAATACTAAATAATACTAGAAATTTGTACATATTGCAACATATAAACTTATAATTTGCAAGTCAAAAATCTCAAAGATTGCAAGGATCCTAACTTAAGAGCTTAAACATAACAAGATTATTGCTGAAAAATTGTATTTATTAATCTTGAAAACAAAATAGAGTGTACTAATATTTCTATAAAAGACCATACGAACGATTTAAAGTACATACTTTGAAAATATATTTTATAACTGAACACGGACTTGGAATCATCAATTTATTAATCAAACATAATTCGGGTTACCAGATATCCAAAATCACGAGATTACAAGCATTAGAAAATAACAGCCCTATAATGTGGGCTGGCACTATTGGCTGGCCAAAATTAATATTATTACACACAATATCCTTATTTAGAAATTTCATAATTCTTGCCGAAGCTATGAATTTGGCCAAAATTATTGTCGATCAGTATCCTCGGGTAGTTGTTTTTTTTAAAAAAACTGTTTAATAATAAAATAATTTTTATAAAATTACTAATTACAACTTTCTTTAAATTCAGTTTTTTTTGTATTAGCAGTTAGATTCTTTTCATAAATTTTTTTATGACCACTTTTTATAGATGTCAATTTTTTTTACCAAATAACTTTATTTAATTAAGAGATAGATTTTACAATTTTTTTGATTATATAAATTACTCTAACTACTATCTATATAGAATTTGCTATTTATCAGTTATCACTTTTATCAATTAATTGTATACCAAATTTATTAGCGACATCAAAATACTTTTGATCGATTTTATGACTTTCAACAATTTCTAAATATTTTAATTTACTATTGTTATTTAAACACTCTTCAAAGAAGCATTCTAAGTAATTAACTTTGAATTCCGGATCAAACACATCTTTAAACTGAATCTTTTGTAAATTTTTAGGGATTGATTTACCTAAATTTTTAAATTTTATTCCAGTCCAAGATGTATCATTTGTTAATGTTGTACTGAGATAAACTAATTGAGTACATAATTTAAATATAAGAATCAACTCATCTGGATAAATTACAGTTAGATCTAAATGAATTAATGATTTTAAGTAAAGTGGAATTTGTTTTAATATTGATTGACAATCCCATTCATTTTTCCTTTCATAATTTATAATTAGTTTATTTAGAGTAGTTGAAGAAGACTGAATTAGTTGATTCAAAAAATTTTCAAACCCGTCATCATATGCTGAGAATTCAAAAACCTCAAGTTTTCTTAGATGCTCCGCCCATGGAATTAAATTATTATCTATTCCTATGCAACAATTTAGCCTTAACTCTTTGATATTTTTAAGTGAACATAATGAGTTTAATACCTTTCCATTTATTTTATCTAAAGGTATATTTTTCAGGTTTAATATCTGCAAATTTTCACTTTGTGTTGATAATGATTCGAATATAATATTATAATAGTCACCATTATCATTATCCATTGGAAATTCCGATAATATAATATGTTGCAACTTTTTTTGCAAAGAAATAAAATTTGATAATGAATTTGCTTTTTTGATAGAATTGTTTCCCTCGTTGTGAAGTAAATTTAAGTTACGAACTTTATTCGAAAAAGCAGAGTAAAGATCAATTTTGCTATCATAATAGTTGATATAATATAATTCTTTTAGTTTGGTCAATTTACTTCTTTCATCAAAATAATTGATAGTTAACGGTTCAACGATGTTATTAAATAACTTGATATCATCATTTGTAAATACAATTTCTAATCTTGTTAAATTATTGTTGCAATGTGTACTCAAGGTTTTTGCAAGATGATTTAAAATTAAGGATGATATTTTTGGAATTTGATTTTTTTTTATATTATTTAAAACAAAAGGGGGTAACCATAATGATTTGTGATTGTTTAATTGATCTAAAATTTCTAGATCAAAATTTAAACCACGAATAAAAGAGATATAATTAAATGTTGGGTTAGACGAATCTGATAAGATCATCTGTTCAATTTCCGATTTAGGAGTACAACTTAATAGGGTACGAAGCAATCTAATATAAGAAAATGCTAAATCTGCTGAAGGGTTCCTACAATAACTTGAATAACTTGGGAATGGATATGCATATAAGATTGGTGTTGAAACTCTACACCAAAGTTTTGATACTAACGTACAAGAAAATAAATCTTTAGTTGTTATCTCTTTACGGAAACTATCAGTGGGAATTCCATAAATTCTATTAGGAAGGTATAAAAATATACTTTCTAGGCATTCTATTGGTAAAAATGACGCCATTTAAAATTGATAAATAAGTGTAAAAAATTAAAATTTTTTTTTATCAAGCGCAAGTTTCATTATATATTATTTTTAACAAAGACTTTTTTTTTAAAATTATTCGTTTCACTTCTTTGTGAATTGAAATATAAAGACTCGCCATACTGCTTCTTTTATGGGGAACACAAAAAATTGCTGATCTTTGTTTAAAAAATTAAAAACAAAGACGATCTTTATATTTGGCTGCGCAATAGTAGTTGCTGTAATCATTCACCATTCAAGTCTTTGTTTTAATTTTTCAATTTCCGAAGTCGAAATTAGAAACTCAACATTTTTATTGGAATGGATATATTTAAGTTTCACAATGCAAAAAAATATAAAATGTATTTTATTCTTTACTTGTGCGCTTAATAAGATCATATGGTAGCACAACGAATATATTTCCTGTGGCGCAGAAAACACATTGTGTCGTTTGTGCGACGCGAAAAATAAGAACAAAATAACATTGTGATATATATTATCTATGTAACTCAAAAATAATTATAGAGAAGTAAAAAATATATATAATTTTGACCTTTGTGGACATTATCTGTTATGAAACACTCTGGAACGATAGAAATAGACTTCTTTTTTTCATTTGATTATGCCGTTTAATTTATCAATTTCAATAAAATTTATAATAATGAAGAATAATATATTTTTAAGTTAAAATCATAACCTATATTATTATTTTCTAGTTACAATATTTTACATTTTTATATATGTTTAAGTGAAAATTACCGAGAGTTATTCATATAATAACTATCCTTTAACTTCAACAGAAGGTACAGCAGAATGTATTGAAAAAAAGTTTTGTTTATATAAACTTAAAATACAATGGATGCTTTTCTAATAAGAGAACTACAATCATATAGGTCATCAGTAAATCATAAATCATAGTGCGGACAGCTTATTAGTTAGTATACGGTATATTGAAATGTCATGTGATTTGAATGGAACCTTTAACTCAGGCCAATTTATAGTGTTGGCCTGAATTATATATATCAATGTACTGTAGCATAAAACATCGATACATCTTATTAGTACTTAGAATATCGGTACATAGAGGTCTGACTGTACTTACCATCGTACGTCATTGGTTATAAATGACAATAATACAGTATATGTTTGCCTTCCTAAGCAGCTTAAATCAAAGTTTTAGTCTACTAAAAATATAAAATTTATATTCAAACTTTCTGAACTTTGCAAATTAGTTTCATTAATACGACGCCCTTTACTTGTTTCTCACAAAATTATTGAAATTTAAATTTTTTTTTCTTAGATTAACATTTTAATATTGAAGTGAATTTTTGCTTTTGAAGACCTGATTATAGCGTACTATGAAAGAGAGTCGTCCTAGTGGTATCTTGAGCCATCATGTATTAAATGGTAAAGTAGAAAGAAAAATGAAAAAAAGAACAGATCTTAGTATCATTTAAGAGACGTACTAATTTGTTTATGATATCACATATATGACACTAGGTACATAGGTTAACCCTCTAAGCCAAGTTCTCCTTGATGTAGCCCTCTGAACGCGTTGCAATAGCGCTAGGTATTCGGGCACCTCCTAGGGTTTACAACAATTCAATATTTTAGGAAATATATCATGCAAGTTGGCTATCCGTTCCATTCATAGTAAATTTGTCAAAAATCCGCTTCTATCGAGAAATCTGTTAGATTAATTATAGATTATGATAATCAGTTCTAGACACTAATTCCAATATATCACGACTTAACTTATGTTCCGCTATATCAAGGTTCCAGTATATCGAACTTCACGGTGTATAATGACAAAAAACATTTTTCTCTAAAAGAAACCGAATAAGCTAAAAAAAAAGTTGAGACGTTTATAGGAGAAGGACAAGAAATATTAGAGATCCTTACACTTAATAATTTATTAAAAAAAAAAAATTTTTTTATTAGTAAAAGAGAAATAAGTTGAAATAAAGAAATAAAAAAGTAAAAAAATGTTTTCATATATTTCTTGTATTGTTTATGAAAATAATAAACAATAGAAATATTATTTATGAGTCGTTCACAATTCATTTTTGATGTAACCGCTCAGTACTAAAAAAGTTTATATTAATTTTCATAATTTCATTTACTGTAAGCAAAATTAAACTATGAAACAAAATTTTTTATTTATTAAATATATATACTACATTCCTATGTGGATTTCAAAAGAAGATGAAAAAAAAAATACAAGCTATTATATTATTAATTATTTAACTTAAATATTCATATTCTTTACCAACTTTTTTCCCGTGTAACTCAATTCCTTTATTTTTATAGTATACAACTTTATGTTGTGCGTTTGAATACCCATATTCAGCTGACTTTTTATAAAATTTAAAAGCTTTAGCTTCATCACTTTTAACACCTATTCCATATTCGTAACATCTGCCTAAATTATATAATGCTACTTCACTTCCATTATTTGCTGCTTTTTCATACCAAAAAAATGCCATTTCATGATTCTTTTCAATTTCATCTCCATTTTCATATAAAAATCCAAGACTATTTTGTGCAAACTTATTTCCTTTTTCAGCTGCTTCTCTATATAATTTCAACGCTTCTTTTTTATCGGTATCAGTACCAATTTTTTTATTATAACATTCAGCAACCTTATATTTTGCATTTAGATATCCTTGTTCATTTGATTTCTTATAATACTCAAAAGCCTTAACTTCATCCTTTTTAACGCCTATTCCATATTCATAACATCTGCCTAAATTATATATTGCTATTTCGTTTCCATTATTTGCTGCTTCGTTATACCAAAAAAAGGCCATTTCTCCGTTCTTTTCAAATTTATTCTCATTTTCATATAAAAATCCAAGACTATTTTGTGCGGACTTATTTCCTTTTCCAGCTGTCTCTTTATATAATTTCAATGCTGCTTCTTTATTAATTTTAGTACCAATTCCTTTGTAATAGCACTCAGCAACTTTATATTTCGCATTTAAGTATTCTTGTTCAGCCGATTTCTTATAACATTTAAACGCTTTATTTTCATCTTTTTCAACACCTATTCCGTTTTCATAACATATACCTAAATTATATTGTGCTATTTCATTTCCATTAACTGCTGCTTTTTTATACCAAAAGAATGCCGTTTCCACATTTTTTTCAGTCTCATAACCTTTTTCATAAAAGAAACCAAGAGCGTTTTGCGCCAATTTATTTCCATTCTCTGCTGCCTCCTTATATAATTCAAATGCCTTTACTTTATTAATTTCAGTACCAATACCTTCATTATAAAAATTACCAAGCCGGAATTTTCCATCTGTATATCCTTGATCAGCTGATTTCTCGTAACATTCAAATGCTTTATTTTCATTTTTTTTAACACCTATTCCATATTCATAACATCTTCCTAAATTAAATAATGCTATTTCGTTTTCTTTCGCTTCATTATACCAATAAAAAGCTTCTTCAAATTTCTTTTCTTTTTCATAAAAAGTTCCAAGTTTAATTTGTGCAAATTTATTTCCTCTTTTTGCCATCTTTTTATATAATTCATACGCCTCTTTTTTATTAGACTTGGTTCCAATTCCTTTATCATAAAAATATGCTACTTTATATTGTGCTTCTATATACTTTTGTTTAGATGCTTTTTTATAAGATTCAAAAGCTTTAATAATACCATTTTCAACATTCATTCCATTTCCATATAATATATTTAATGTATATGGGCGTCTATATTTAGCTGATTTTTTATAATATTCAAATGCTTTATCATCACTTTTCTCGACACCTATTTCATTTTCATAACATACGCCTAAGTTATACTGCGATAACCTATTTCCATTATCGGCCGCTTTTTCATACCAACGAATTGCTTCTTTAAAGTTCTTTTCGATTCCTTCACCTTTTTCATATAAATGTCCAAGGTTATTTTGAGCTCCAAGGTTTCCTTTCTTAGCAGCACATTCATATAATTCAAAAGCTTTTACTTTATCAATACTAGTCCCAACTCCTTTATCATAACAATATCCCAATCGAAATATCCCATCTATATAACCTTGTCCAGCTGATTTCTTAAATAATTCAAAAGCTCTTCTTTCATTTTTTTCTACACCTATACCATCTCTATAACAACAACCTAAATTATGTAACGCAACTTTATTTCCAATTTCTGCTGCTCTTTCAAAATAATAAAATGCTTTGTCATATCTTATTCTTATTAATAATTTTCCAATATAATATAAACCAAATTGACTCAACCTTTTTGTAATTAATATTTTATGAGAATTAATTTCGTTATCCTTAAGAATATCTTTTGCGATAATACTTCCACTTTTTGTTGCTTTTTTATACCAATAAATAGCTAGATCCTTATCTATTTTCGTTCCAATTCCATAATTAAAACAGTTTCCTAATTGATATTGAGCATCAGCAATTTCATAACGCTTAGCTAATATTTTATAATATTTAAATGCTTTGATTTCATCTTTTTTAACACCTTTTCCTAATCTGTAGCAATTTGCAAGATAAAGTTTTGCGGTTGTATTATCATTATTATTTGCTTTTTTATACCAATAAACTGCACGCTTTTCATCTTTTTCAATTCCAATACCATTTTCATAACAATAACCTAAATAAACCTGCCCAATTATACTTTTATTTTCCACAGATTTTTTATACCATTCAAATGCTAGATATTGGTTTTTCTCTGTTCCATACCCTTCATTATAACAATTAGCAAGATAAACTTGAGCCAATGAATAGTTATCTTTTGATGCTTCTGAAAATAATTGAAAAGCTTTAATACTGCTTTCTTTAGTATTAATATTATAATAATAAAATAATCCCAAAAACCACTTATATTGTGCATAACCTTGATTTTTTAATAACCAATTAATTAGTTTGTCTATATTTTGATTTAATTTTAATATTTGTTGATTAATGAGTTGTTGAATTTGATCAAAAGTGACGCCTTGATTATGTTTCTTAATTAATATTTTAATTAATTTATCAACAATTACATGATTCATAGAATCCAATAGATGGTTTGAATCTGATGAGGAATTTGTAATATTTTCGGAATCGGTTGTAACAGTTTCATAAGTCTGTGAACTTAAGTTACTATTTGATAAAACTATACTTGGTATGTTATCTATTACCAAATCATCATTTAAACCCATAGTATCTCTGCTCATTGTTGTATTAGAACTATCCATATAAGTGTAAGTATTTAATAACGGATTTATCAAATATGATTGTGAGTACCTTTCTTTTTCTTTATAAATATTATTATCAATTACATACTTTCTTTCTGAAATAATTGATTCAAGAATTGAAACAACTTCTAATATATTTGGACGTTCATTCGGTTCATATTTCCAACATTCTAGAGAATTGTATAGAATAAGAGTAATGAGAATTAACGTTATATTCATTATTATCCGGAGAGTAGCGAAAGTACTGCGATCGATCACGTGAATTACTCTATCCTCTCACGTGACATCATTGATAGATTTAATCTTATTCGCTACAACGATTTCCGTTTTCTAGGATCCATCATCTTTTAAACATGATTACGAAACTACTTACTTGTATATAAATCACTGTATTCAGTAGGAGTACCATGAATAATTTTTTCCCTTTTCCCTAATTGTATATCAAGAGCTAATTCATAATTGTCTTCGTAATGAAATGGTTTATATCCACTTGAAATTTGCCACATAATAACTCCAATACTATATATATCAGACTTTTTATCTAGTTTGTAATTTTTATCGGCAAAACTTTTCGGATCTACATAAGGTACTACACCATGTAGGCTTGATGTACTATTTGACGCTTCGGCAATTTTTTTTGATAAACCAAAATCTGCAAGCTTAATATTTTTTTGATGCATAAGTATATTTGCTGCATGCTTTAAATTATATATAGAAAAAGTTGATAATTAATTTTTATGATATTTTTTTTTTTTTTTTTTTTTTTTTTTTGAAAAAGTAAAATTTGTAAACAATTTTGATGTATTACCAGATCACGATGAATAATATCACATTCATGTAAACATAAAATAGCGTTTGATAATTGAAACACTAGCCTTAGTTTATCGTCCCATCCGAGTTGATCAAAGTTATCATGTAAATAGCTCTCTAGTGTACCACTATCAGCATATTCTAAAACCAATATGTAATTGTTCATTTGATGATCATCTAAAAACAATAAAAAAAAAAAATATGTTAAAAATTGTTAATTTGTTTCAATGTAATATGCTGTTTCCACTTTTCTTACCGATCATTATTCCTTTTGTGATACCATAAAATCTTAATATATTATCATGAATATTAACGGTCCGATGTAATTTTAACTAAAAAAAAAAAAACATATAAAAATATGATTAAATAAAGTAAAACTTATACTTTCAAAAAAAAAAGGAAGAAATCAATGATAATTACTTCACTAACGACTTCTTTAAGAGTTGATTTATGATTAATAAAAGATTTTAAAGCGAAGAACGTATTAGTATGTTTCCAATTAGCACGAGCGATACTTCCAAATGCACCATTCCCTATATTCTGTATATTTTTAAAATCAGAATATTCATAGTAATTAATATGATCATTAGCGATTGATCTTTCTAACCAATCGACATAATGGTTTGTATCAGAATCGGTTATCATTTTATTGATTTTTTTTAAAAAAAAATTCTTTTTTTTTTTTAAAAAAAAAATTGATTTGATTTATAACGATTTTATCGGTCGGATGAAAATTCCGATAAACAGGTTTACACCCTTCCAAACTATTGTACATCGAGGATCGTTGCAATAGTTCTTTTTTACATTCTAGATTGTACAAAAAATTAATTTGTTATGAAAGATTTGCAACCAGCAGAAAAATGTGTAATGAATTAACTCGGTACCCTTTTTTTAATTTGCCAAATTATTGCTTTATTCCAAATGCGAGTTATAAGTGTGTTCTAAGCCCTCTACTCGATTTGATACATGAAAGTAGATCCTACTGTTACACAGTCGGAGTTTATTTTTTTTAACTAATCTGGGTACGGTTTCGAAGCAATCTGGAATATAAGAAATCTTTGACGGACATCTCCATAATAGATAAGAAGTTAAAGACATATTGGGCTCATTTTGGTAATTACTATCGTATTAAACCTTGAAACACAAATTAGAAAAACGTCCATTCACCGCATGGTGGAAAAGAACTGTAGAAAAAAGAAAAAAAGAAAAAAAATTTGAATTTTTTATTTATCGTTATTGTTATAATGAAGAATTTTATTTTGTAAGAAAGATCTTTGAGAATTGTTTTTGTTTCTATTATTTATTCAAATTAATCGAGTCTTTTATTATTCTAATACTATTTAAAGACCTCACTTTGATAATAACGCACTTTTTTATAAATAATTTTAATTTCTAATTAATATAAAATAATACTTTTAGTTTTTTTAGTTTCTAATTTATCAATCGACTATTAACGGACGAAAGATATTTAGCTTAGTGTGGTTGAATTCGAAATTGACCAAGCCGAGACAAAGAAACAACTGAAGTTTTTCCTTGCTGAAAATGTTGGATATCTCCTTCCGTTTAAGCTGTTCCAACTTGATTGTTTGTTTAACGTCCCCACCCCCCTCTATTTTTTAAAAAAATTGAGATTTAATAAACACATATTAATAAATACCCCCTCTATTTTTGAAAAAATTTAAAAGCTAATAAACATATAGTGCCTTTAAATTTTGCCTGAAATTTTCAAATTTTCCTATGTTTATTTATTTAGTTTGTTTAACTTAAGCCCCCCTCCCACCTTAATTTTTTCAAAAGGCCTGGACGTTAAACAAACAATTAATTTGGAACAGCCTTATAGAAAAATATTTAAAAGTATATAGTAATTATATCGTAATTATATCACACTCTCCTAAGAGCGCAACCTCGAGATTTAATTGATTTGTTATCTCTCATATGGGGTTATATATGTAATTTGATTTCGCGCGGTATATATACGTTTTATATGATACTTGTATAAGTTTAAAATCAGTATATTAAATTAAAGGGATTTGATTTTTTTCGACACTTTATTGTTAAATTCCATGTAAATTCGTGTGAAATATTTTCCCTATATAGAGTATATCTGGTAAAACCGTTTCAATAATTCTACTACATTATCAGATATTACTTGGTGTCGTGCGTAAATGATAAATATTAAATTCTTAATCGACCAATTTCAATAAAATTTAAAACTACTGATTTTGCAATAAGTTAGGTTATTCAATGTAGGTATTTTCATAACGGTCTTTTTGATATCAATTCAGCCTTTTTTCTAAATATTCTAAAAGTTGTTGAAATACGCAACGACGCAACGTTATAATCAGCGGTCACATGACCATTCTTATGATGACAACTGCTTACAAATTACTCGCTAACCTTAATCTTCCACTGTTCATCCAGAGTTACCTGTTATCGGAAGAAATCCTATTGGCCTTCTTAATTCATTTTTTCTTTATTCTATATCCCAAAATATACAGTATGTAATATATTTACTTAATATTATCAATAAATCTTTCGTTGATTTACGTTGGAGATTCTAATTAGAAATACATAAAATTTAAAAAATATTAATTTTCGATTGTAACATAAAATTTAAAAATGAACTGGTTTATATTTATATGTAAATTTCACTATATGTAAATTTCACAAAAAATTTCGATAATTTTTTTTTAAATTAAGATCATGTGATTTCATATTAAATTTTTTTTTCAATTTTCGAAAAAATTGATGTTGTGCGGGATGACAGGTTTAATGTAGAACGTTCTTTCTTTTGATCGATTATGTTCTTTTTGATGGCCTTGCCAATTTCACATAAAATAAATAAATAAATAATAAATTGATGTTGTGCGGGTTACGAATAATAATTTTATTACATGCCATCAATTAATTAACAGTTTTAATTACGGTAATTTTTTTTTTTTTAAAAAAACAATATTATGGATAATTTTTTACCAAATAAAAAAAAAAAAAAAATAATAATTGTTTATTTAGGCATATCATCACTATAATCACACTAACCCGAAAAATTTTTGTGGCGTTACCGTTGAAATCCGAACAATTTCCTAAAAAAAAATAAAGGATAATTTCTGTATAAATATTTTAACTTTACTTTTAAATAAGATTATTTAGGAAATACGAAAAACAATTTTCCTAAAAAAATGTCAGTTTTTATCTACATATCATCATTACACGAAAAAAATTTTTTTATAAAATTAAAAACATGCAAACTTTACTTTGTTCAAATCACTAAATTTGGTGACGCCCACAAAAAAATTTTTAGCCCTCATTCTGCGCATCGTAACTTTAAACAAAAATCAATTTTTAGAATCTTCCATCGAAACACGGATAAATTAATTGGAAATATCAATAATGCACCATGACATTCAAAAGATTCTTAATTTAGGAATAAACCCGTTTAACCGGTTGATCAAACAATGAAATGTCACGTGAATTCGGAATTTTTGTCCGATTTTGCAGAAAAAAATTTTTTTTTATTTATATTTGAACGAAGACTAATTTTCTTTCTTTTTTTTTTAAAAAAAAAAAACGGTGAAATTCTTACAATGTCAAATGGTAATGACACGAATGATTATAGTGATTGGTTAGATAAATATTACGATCGTTTCGATTATTCGGACTTTACAGTTTTAGAAAAAATTGATACCGGCTCTTCCGCACGAATTAAAATTGCTACATTAAAAGATATTAAAGATAAATTTGTTTTGAAATGTTTAAATTATGATAAAATAAGTCTTAAAAAAATTGTTAATGAGGTAAAGTATGTATTAAAAGTATTTAGTATTATGAAACCAATTAATAAAATCATTTAATTTATATAAACATATATTTTTACAGATACGATTACTAAGACAAGTTAATTATCATCCTAATATTATAAGATTACATGGTATCATAAATGGTAAGAATTTAACGATAAAATACATAATTGAATCGAAATTTTAATATATTTATATATATTATTTATCTTGCTTCAGATCCTATATTAGGAAATTGTTCATTAGTACTGGAATATGCTGACGGTGGTACATTGCAAAATTATTTACAAAATCATATTAAAGAACTTAAATGGGATGATAGATTTGACTTAGCGTTCCAGATAGCAAGTGCTATATCTTGCTTACATAATCACGATATTATTCATTGTGATTTGGTAATTATAAATTATTTAATATATTATTTTTTTTTCATAACTTTAAGAATAAATGAATTAATCAAATTTTATATGTAAATTTTAAAAGCACTCAGCAAATATACTTGTGCATCAGAACAAAATTAAGTTGGCGGATTTTGGTCAATCAAAAAAAATTTTTGAAGCATCAAGTAGTAGCACATCAAGTGTATATGGTATATTACCTTATGTAGATCCGAAAAGTTTTGATAAAAATTACAGATTAAATAAAAAATCTGATGTGTATAGTTTTGGGATTATTATGTGGCAAATTTCAAGCGGACGACGACCATTCCGTACTGAAGAATATGACACAGGCTTAATGTGTCAAATAAAAGGAGGAAAAAGGGAAGAAATAATTGAAGGAACACCTAATGTTTATAGTGATTTATATAAACGTAAGTTATATTTTATAGTAATATTTACTGAATAATTTTTTCGTCTTAAAATTGATAGAGTACTAAATTATTATTATTAATTAGGTTGTTGGAAAAATGAACCAGATGAACGACCGGATATACATAAAGTTTTTTCAACACTTCAAGATATCGCTTTTAAAAGTGAAATTCAAACGCAAGTCGATAACGTTGAATTACTAGCTAATGAAGGGAATGTATTAACAATGAAGAACCCTAGCGAAAATTATTTAATCTTAGATAATAATCTATATATAGATGATATAGATGATGAAATGCTAAAAATGATGAGTTCTAAAAGTATTACTGCTTCTATAAGTAATTCATCAATAAATCTATTGGATTCTGTAACCGTTGATAGATTAATTGAAATTATAATAGAAAAACATGATGAAGGATATGTTATTGATAATAAAATTCAACAAATTATTCACAAACAAATATTTCAATCAAATCAAAATGCAGGAAATTTTGTTGATTGGCTTATTGATAATCAATACGAAGCGAAATATATTTGGCTTTTAGGATTATTTTATTATTATAATATTTTAAATGTTGTTACAGATGATGATGAAATTAAAGCATTTAAATTATTTTTAGAAGCATCAAAAAATAACTTTCCAATAGCTCAAGTTTATCTCGCTAATTGTTATATTGAAGGATTTGGAACGAAGAAGAATGAATATTTAGCGTTTGAATGGTATAAAAGATCTATAGAAAGTAAAGAAAATAAAGATTTTATTGGTCAATTTTATTTAAAATACTGTATTGGAATTAGAAATAACGAAAAATCGAATAAAGTATCAGCAAAAAAAGAGAATATTATTAGAACAAGAAATATTTTCAGAAAGAAAGAAGTTAAGGCTTTTAAGGCATTATTAGTTAGAAAATTAAATCAACATTGTCCATTTTATATTGGACAAATATTAATAAGAATCAGTGTTAAAAAAAGTGCAATTTTTTACCTTGAAAAGGCTGCGAGAAGTGGAAATAAAGTTGCACAACATAATGTAGGTTATTGTTATAGAGATGGCATAGGTGGCGCAGAAAAAGATGAAAAACGAGCCTTTGAATTCTTTGAAAAATCAGCCGGGCAAGGTTATATAAATGGAATATTTCGACTTGCTCATTGTTATTATGAGGGAGTTGGAACTAAAGTTGATAAAGCAATAGCTTTTATGTTATATAAAAAGGCTGCTAAAAGAGGAAGTATTGAAGCACAAAATAATCTTGGACATTTATATGAAATAGGTGAAGGAACCAAAAAGTGTCTTAAAAATGCAATTCACTGGTATGAAAAAGCAGCGGATAATGGAAATGTGATAGCGCAATATAACTTAGGTATATGTTATGAACAAGGAAGAGGTGTTGAAAAAGATGAAGTTAAAGCTTTTGAATATTATAAGAAATCAGCTGAACAAAAATATATCGATGGAAAATTTCAACTTGCTAATTGCTATTATAGAGGAATTGGTACTGATATTAGCAAAGAAAAGGCGTTTAAATTGTATAAAGACGCGGCCGAGGCAGGATACACATTAGCGCAAATTAAACTTGGAGCATTATATGAATTAGGTTATTGGACTGAAAAAGATTGTAGAATGGCTTTCTCTTGGTATGAAAAAGCAAAAGAAAATGAAATAGCATTGTATAATTTAGGAAGATGTTATGAATACAAAATAGGTACTGAACAAGATGTATCTAAAGCTTTTGAGAATTATAAGAAATCAGCTGATCTAGGAAATATAAATGGTATGTTTCGACTTGGAAACTGTTTTGATAAAGGAATTGGTACTGAGATTAATAAGGAAAAGGCATTTGAATTATTCGTTAATACAGCTGAAAAAGGAAATCCTGGAGCTCAAAATAATCTTGGATCTTTATATGAAAAAGGTGAAGGAACTACTAAGGATTTAGAAAAAGCTTTTTATTGGTATAAAAAAGCACATGAAAATGGAAATAAAGAAGCATCATATAATTTGAGCAGACTTCAACATAAAGCAATTGAAGAAAATTCATATGATTTACTTGAGATTTGAATACAAATTTATCCTTATAAACGAACATTTATATTAGTTTATGTAAAAATTAAGACGAGTATTCGAATATTAAACGAATGTAATTTTTTTAAAAAAACAATCTTTTTAACAAACTTTATATATTAGAATATAGTATTTATACCTTTATTAATATTTATTAATGTATTTCTTGTAAGATAAAATATAATAAATTCTCAATTTAATATTTTCAATTGAATTTTTATTTACATTAATGTCATTTTATTTGATAAAGAATGATTGTAATATGAAATAATTTTTTCAATTTATTAAATTCATCATCATTACGATGTCAAAGGCACGGAATCTAACTTAATAATTTAGCAAAATATTTCCATTCAAATTTTTATCATTTATAATTTTCATATGGGCTGATTTGTCTACCTTTAATTAAAATATTGATTTTGTTACATTTTTATTATACAAAATACTATATAATATACAGTAAATTGGGGAAGAGTATTA
>QZLH01001123.1:17112-33793 GCA_003833135.1 Oehlia diaphana
CAAGATATTTGCATTTAAGCAGTATTTAAGCATGTTAAAAAGTTCGTACCTCAACTTTAACGTAAATATCTCCGGATCTAATGATTCAATCGGCGAACTCTTTTTTCGCCTATAAAGTCCAGAACAAGGGCTTTCCAACGAGCCTAAAATCATAGAAAACGGATCAGTGAATCTTGATATATTTGCATCTAAAGATGGTAATACAAACTCCGACATAAAATAATTATTTTTATTGTTTGAATATATCTATTATAATACCATCATTTATATGACGTTTTTATTATACTTTTATAAATATTTATAGCTACTAAGACACTACTAAGACTATATAAATTTTTATTTTACTTTATATTTTATTAAAATATACTTACTTTTTGATAATATATGTTAAAAATTCCATATATATGAGAAATGGGTTTTTTATTAGTGAAATGGGTTTTTTCACATCTCTTTTACGTTTAATAATTTAAGTTTTGCAAATGTAAATTTTTGTTCAACTTATTATTTAGTCAAGTGATCATCAATCAGATGATTTTTTGGTATTACAAAACAATTTTGAGTAACGAAATTGTTAAAATCAATTATAAAAACTCTTTTTAATGCAGAGTAAACAAATCAGCCCATATGTATAAAATATATAACTAAATATGCAAAATTTACTGTACTCTTTTATCCCCTACTGGCTTACCCTGATCCTTACCCCGATCTCAATCCTAATCTCTCCCTTTACCCTAGTTTTTTGTAGTAGCTGTGGGTAGGGAAGCGGTATAAATTTATGCGTGGGTTGAAATATAGGTTGGTGAACTCGTAGGTATTTGTGGTCCTGCGATAAGATCAGTTGGTTGTGGTGCTACGCGCAATCTCTGCATAGTGCATTTCTTAGGAAGTCCTTTGTGGTAGGATCATTATATTTTATCATTAGTAATATTAAATGTGATTAACTTGAATATGTATCGGATATTATTATAATTACATCTGTTCGTTCATTAATTTTCATATGCATATATCAATCCAATAATAATATTTTTGGATGATTAAAACAAATAATAGTCCAATAGCGGCACTACAATTTCCATTATGGTTATTGAACTTAAAAGTAAAACTTCCAGTTATTTAAGGGGAAATAAAAAAAGGAGAAAGCATCATCAATTGCTAAAAGACCATTATTTGTATTAAACATCCAATAATATATAAATGGGATACAATTTCTAACATTATTATTATTTGAATTTTCAAGAATTCTATTTACATTTTCAAGCAATAAAATTGTGAAATATAAAAATTCATTTTGTTCTTACAGATGAAAATGAAAATTATTTAATAAAAAGGAAAAATATATATCTGATATAGCTTTAAATAAATATCAATGGACTTGTAATAAAAAAAAACTTCATTACTTTATACCAATTTTGCCAATTTTGAATTTCAATTCGTAAACTCACGTTAATAAGAAAGTTATATATCTGCATTTTTCTTATATTTGTAATTTGCTTATATCGCTTGTATTGTATAATAATTATAAGTTTTTATTAATAATAATTGTGATTAAGAAATAGAAGTAAATACAGTATGAAGAAATATATTCTTATAAAAAAAAATTTTCATTACATCAGATATAGTAATGAATTAAAATCAAACTGGAAAATTTTATTTAGAAAACAATCAAACGTACAACTTGACCCTTTATGACCCTTTATGGATAGGTTACAAAACTTATACGAGGCCTGTAACAGTCAATATTTTCGCTTATACGTTTCGCTTTAAATAGAATTATATTCCGTATTTCGAACAAAATATTCAATATTTATAATTCTATTAGTCCTTATATACAACCGATCCTTAAGTGTATCTGATCGTCATGTGCCTTGAATTTTTAATAGACTATTAAAATGAGGCAGCTTCTTGCAATACCATAACATGAAGATTTACGTTCTATTTAGCAGTTAGAGTTACAAAAGCTAGCTTAAACAATTTAATATATTTTGACGTGTTGTATTGGTTAATTTTTATAATTAAACTTAACAAATAATAATATTTTATAGAAACTCTTATTTTTTGTCGCAAAGATTTCTCACAGATTTCTCACATTAAAGAGTTTTGTGCAATGAACTTACTAGGTCCAAACAAACGAAGGGGCAACTAATACAGAAAAAATAGTTAACATCAGCCATGAGTACTTCCAAACAATACTCTGCCCATCCTGGGAAATATTGCAAATGTCATTTAACATGATAAAATATTTTCAGTCTTTTTAGTATCTAATGCTTTTTCTCTTAATACTTAACTCTTATTTGGAAAATTACTCCAACTGCTATATCTAAGGTTTCTAAAGAAATGAAATGATGAAAATGTTGAATTTTCATCTTTAAACTCTTGATAATCTTGAGTACTAGTTGATTTTGGAGGCAGAAAAGTTATTGGTTGAAAAGAATAAGAGTCTTTGAAAAAACTAAGGTGTGTTCTTTATATTTTGCAAAGAAAGGATAACTCCTATGTTGGCTCTTGAGATTTGTGTTGGTTGGATACAAAGCTGAACAGTTTACCAAAGTTACTGGAGGCTATTTAAGAGAATTACTGGATCCAAAATGCTTAGTAGTATCCACTCCAATCTCTCTATCCAGGTGCATCTTTGTTGTTAGTAAAGATTTGTTAGTTCTAAAGGAGGAAATAGCTATGTACTTTCTTTAGGAACTGACATCAAAACATTTATGTTGAACATCAACACTAGCCTGATGTAGTATATAAATAAGGTCAGATGGTGCGCTACACATATGATAAGCAGGTGATTTCAGCACCATTATCAGAACAAAAGTAAATAAGATTTCAATTCCATATAACTTTAATCAAGTCGGTTCAAATAACCAAAGAGTTAGAGATTTCAGTATCAAAGTGGAATATTTTAATGAAGCTGTCAACACCACTAAATAAAGGAAAATTTATATGCAATTTCTTTTGGTTACATTTTTTTTATTTTTTGTAAAGGAAGGTAACTTTCGGAAAGTATTGGTCAAATATTAAGTTGATCCACTATTGACAGGTTACTTAGAAAAATTACCTGAATTTAACACACTTGATATCCACTCCAAACTCTCTTTTCAGGTGTCTTAACTTGTTATTTGTAAAGATATACTGGAAGAGGCACTACTAACAATTTCTTTCTCACCGGAAAAATATCTATGTATTACCAAACTATTTACATAACCACCAAATCAAGTATTAAGCATTTGATGACAGCATTAAATAATATCTTAAAAAAAAATATAATAAAAGGTATATCAAAGCGGAGGAGTAATATTAAAGAACAACATATTAGTCAACCTCCATATTATCACAACTTCAGAACAGCTGATAGAGTTTTCAAGCAGATATCATAGAAAGATTGTGTTATTAGAGATCCTGGTTTTATTATAAGTGAGTTGGAAAGTTATTATTAGACAAGAGAGTTATTCATTATGGTGCTGAGTTTCTGCATGAAAACTCACTGGATTTTAAATTTGAGTGATGTTGAAAGTTATGAAAAGAAAAATA
This sequence comes from Oehlia diaphana, assembly GCA_003833135.1. Lineage (NCBI taxonomy): Eukaryota > Fungi > Glomeromycota > Glomeromycetes > Glomerales > Glomeraceae > Oehlia > Oehlia diaphana. The sequence goes on from QZLH01001123.1 coordinate 20,641, forward strand.
AAGAAAAATAGTGAAATAGCACATCTAAGCTCTGGTAAAGATACTTCTGTTGTTGACATTATATGACAAATTTTTGGGTATCTAGTTGATGATAAATTGCAATATAGGATTCTTTTAACATACAATTAGCACTGTCTTCAAAGACCTAGAGATAAACCACGTACTTTTTAAATTAGATTAAAGAATCCAACCAGTTTTTCAATATTATGCATTTATGCAGCATTAGCTATATATAGGGACCAAATGTACTAGTCTAGACTCTAGAAGAAATACCATCATTATTACTACAAGATACTTTAATGGTATTACATTGTAAAATGGACTATTTATTATTTTAAAAGCACATGCATCTTTTTAGAAATTTAAAGGAATTAAAAAAAGATTTTATGATCATGTATAAAAATCGTATTATTACAAATCCCAGATTACAAAATATATGTATGTAAATTATGTTACTTTAATTCACTGTAAAAGTTATGCAACAATTTAAAAGACTACTTTTAACTTACACATTATCTAATTTTTAATAATATATCCAAAGTTTGAATAAAAATTTGGTTTCATGTAAATTTGTGAATAAATAAATAAATAAAGGATAATAATTATCTAATTAAATGCATACATTGTTAACTAGTTATGAATTTATTAATTTGCTTAGACTTGGCGTTTTAAATTTTTAGAATAACTAACTTTTTTGCATTATGCTTTAAGTATCAGATTTTTTATATACCAAAGAATCTTTTTTTCATTAGAGGTTTTCAACTAAAAACTCATTCGATCATTTTTTAGACAATACTTTACTTTATTATAACAAATGATAAGTATCAATAGTATCATTTACTTTATTATATTAGTCTTACTAATCCTAAATTCATATTTATTCTCAAATTTATAGCAAATAAAATGCATAAAAGCTCAATTATAATAATCTACTACTCCTTTTTCTATATCTTTATAACCTTTAATCTCAAATTTAATAACACCTAAACTTTCATACTTTTTAATTATTTTTATATTTTCATTATCATTTTCAAAATCCTTATTATAATAATAATAACCCTCACGTTTAATAATTATTAAAGAAAGTAATTTTTTTAATACTCTACTTTTCCAGTTCATGAGAAATGATTCTAAATCTTTTGGATATATATAATCAAAACGCATGGAATTGCATATTTTTAATTCACAAAAATTATTTGGTGAATAATTTACAATAGTTGCTAATATTTCCAGTTAAGTCTTTTTATAATCCCTTAAAGAATTAGTATATTAAAAACTACAGTATACTCGAAAATTGTCAATATTTAGAAAGTATTCAAATTAAATGTGGATCATATTTAAGATTTGGACAAAACTTAGAAATAGATAAATTAAAAGTATCGCTATTTTGACATGAATAAAACTTTTTAACATTTTTTCCATTATTCTCTAAAAATTTTATCATATTATTCAGAATCTGGATGTTGATCAGGAAATTTCAAAACTTTTAATTTGAAAAATTTAGTATTTTGCAATTTTTCAAAATCTCTAAAATTTAATAATGAAAATATAATTTCTTGTAGATTTGAGAATGATTTGACAAATGATAATGGTATATAGTAATAATCATATTCATCATTATAATCATTGAAAAGGTGTAATTTTGTTATTAATATTAAAAGCTATCATAGTTAAACTTTTAGATTATTCCGCATAATGAGTGGCATATTTGGGAAAGCTTATAAAAAAAATCAGAAGGAAGGTTTTTATTGCAATTTAATCCTGAAAGATTTTTTAATCCAGAAAAATAATTGTAATTAACATTAGGTTTATATTTATTATTATTATGGATCAATCTTTCCAAAGTTTGATTTGAAATCATTTTGAAAATTTCATTTATGACTATTTGTTTTCTACTATACTTTAATGGTTTATTATTATTATTATTATTATTATGTGGTTTAAAGTTATTTATAATATTTTATGAATTTTGTTAATTGAAAGAACTTACAAAATTCAGGATAATTGAATAGTGGTGATTTTGAAGTAGGTGGTGAAATGAAAATTTTATTATTTTGCAAGAATTCTTTTGATTTACGAGGAAGACAAGCAAATAATGTACTAAGAATTGATGATTCCACTCTATTATGATCAATAACTTTGTAGCTCAAAATATCTCTCCACAAAATTCTAACAGAAAAATTACACCAATGATGATTAACTAATAAGCATGAATGTAAAGTATTTTTATCTTTCTTTAAATATTCAAAAATTTCATTTAAGCAATCATCTACAAGTTGATAAGCCATTTTTTTTTTTAAAAAAAAATTTTGATAATTAAACTCAATTTATGTAAAATTGAAATATCTGCAATTATGTATGTGATCATACTAATACTGATATCAATGTGATTAAACAATTATAATAATTGTTTAAATGACTAGGTCATTTGTCAGAAATAACCCAAATGACACATTATCAGTAATTTGGATCATTTCATAACTTTATTTCATTTCATTGGAGGGTTCTTTTTTTTTATTAAAAATAGAATAATACTTTATTATGACAAAGCAGTAAACGTTATGTTATAATGTTAAGTTCTAATGCTAGATTTCTTATTTCTTAATAGAAACAAATAATATATATAAAAGCTAATAATAATGACATTCATCTCTTTATCTATATCTCTAAACGTTCATATTTTTTTAATTATTTTCATAATTTTATATCCTAAATCATTATAATTATAATAAAGCACAATATTTAACTAAAAAATAAAGTGTTTTTTTGATGATCTGTTTTTCCATTCTAAATCTACTGAAGGCATGTCTGGTATTGAAATATAATGTATCTTTTAATTCACAATAGTTTCTAATACTTCCTTATCTAAGTAACTTTCTCCATATAAAATTTGAATAATTTCTAAGCATTGACAACTAATAAGTATAATTCTTAACATATTTAATTCATCTTCTTTAAAGTTTACAAAAAAAGATTTTAAGATTTGGACAAAAATTAGCAATTGGTATACTTAAAGCAATATTACATATATACATATAGAGATTTAATAATGTTACCAGGTTTTGGACATTGAAAAAAAATTTTAAAGTTTGTAATAGCTTCTGTAAAGGTTACAAATGAATATACAATTATTTGTAAATTTGAGAATGAACTGATAAATGATAAAGATACTTCGTTATAATTAGTAAAAAGACGGGATATAGTTATTGTTTTAGAGTGTTTTGTTAAATCAAACGTAATATTGATCCAACTCGCATAAAATGATCTCAAATTTTTTAAATTATTCTGTAAAGAGATTAATTCGCTTAACCCTTTGAAATTTCATTCCTCTTGAAAATCTTTAGAAATTGATTGTAGATTGTGACAAGTTTGTGATAATTAATAAAAAAAATTTGAAAGAAGATTTGAACTGCAATATAATTCTTAAAGATCTCTTGCCCCAAGGAAATAAGTGAAAGGAAAGTTAATAGGGAGAAATGTATTACAATGATAGATCAATTTTTCAAAGAAGAAATTTGATTTGTAAACATTTTAATAAATTTCGTTTTTAATTAAACAATTTCCTTGTAATGAATTAAATGAATTAGGATCACCTTTAACAACTTGTTATTTGCCTGTAAGGATCTTGTAAAATCTAAATAATTAAATAGTGTTGATTTTTAAATATAAATTTCAATTTTATGTAAGAAGACAAGCAATCAATGTATTATATGCCACTTAATTATTAAAATTCTAAACATCCCTCCAAAAAATTCTAATAGAACTCAACACCAAAGACGATTAACTAACAAACATGAATGTAAAATATTTTATTTTCCTCTAGATATTCAAGAATTTTACTTAAGCAGTCATTTATTCAAGAAAATCAAAATGTAAGAAATTATTAATCAATCATTTTTTTACGCCATTACGCCTTTAAGTTTTACAATTGTGAGTAACATTGTGATAGTATACTAACCTTCCTCACTAGAAAAGGAAATCACTTTCCATTTTTAATTTACCCTTTCTCTTTTCGTAAAGAAAATTTATCTCAAAAAATTAATATTTTTTATTTTTTTTTATTTTCCTTTTGTGTATAAAGAAAATTCTCAATATTTTATTTTAATTATGTTCATGAAATAGTATAAAACTAACGTTCTTATTTAATTTTATTAAATTCGAGAATGATGGCATATTCATTAAGATACAAATATTTATTAGATTGCCTCTAGTTTAATCCACTGTATATTTAAAAGTATATATTTCAAATGTGCTTAAATTAAACTCTGATAGCTAATTAATGAGCTTATGTAATGTTTATGTGAGTTTTTACTACGATTTTTAATAATTGCGAATTTCCGAAGAATTAATTCCAAAATATAAAATATATGCTTACAATAATAAATTTTTTTTATAGATGAAGATAAAATATGCAACAATCTATAATCTTCATTAAATACCCGACGATGAAGGATTTATTAAATGATAAATATTATTTAATTTTAAAAAAAATTGATATATTACCAAAACTTTTTTACTATGTTTAAGTTCATTCTCTTTACTTTTTTTATTTTCAATTATCTTAAATACTGGACTAGAGTAGTAAGATGTTCCGTGGACAATGGCAAAAAAACCTTTTTTATGACTTTTATTAATTTTAGATAAAAAATTTTATTGTGTAAGCAGAATATGAAAATCATTAAAAACGTTATTTTAATAAATTAAACATAAAATAAATAACACTCATTTTTAAAATATATTCTTATTATTTCATGATTTGGAATACCTCATAATCCTCTATATCAAAAAATTCTTCAGTATCTCTTATTCTTTTCTCATAATCAGTTTGTTCACATCTATTATAATTAAATGGACTCACATCATTAGACGCACTACATAATATTTTAAGATCATCACGACCAAATGACGGACCATGAGTTTTATGATAATTTATTGCACGATTCATATTGCTTACATAGCTTAATATTAAATCTTTAATCTCATCTTTATTCTTAAAAGAAAATATAAAACTATCTAAAGATTGACCCCAACCATTAGAAGAATTCCATACTAAAGGATTATATCCACCTAGAATTTCATCAGTTCCTTTAACTTTAATAAATGTAACTGTATTAGATTTATTATCACACAATTCATGAAATTTTTTATAAGTAAATCCATCTCGACTACCTCTTAATAATAATACAAATTTGTATGGTAAATATAATTCTCTCAGATGTGAAAATTTATTATTACAATCAATTTTATCAATCCATCTTAAAATAGTCGAAATTATATTTAAATTAACGATATTTGATTCAATAACGTCACTTCTTTTTAAGTTTCTGGGAAGTGGAATGTTGTTATTTGGTTTAAGATCAGGATCCATATGAGAATTTAATAAATCTTTATAAAGCTGATGGTTTAAAATTTTTCTATATGGACTCACTTTGTATAAAAATTCTTTAGATGATAAACTAAAAAATCTAATTAAAGGTAAAAAATTTTGTAAAGTATTTTCCATAATTTTAAAGTTATCATCTGTCCAAGTATCTGGATCTGGAGTGAGAGTTTGATTTTGTGCAAGTCCCCATTTTATTACATGTTCCCATATTTCAATTTCTTTCATTTGTAAATCATCTCTTTTAATAAGTGAAATTAACGATTTTTCGGGTAACGAAGTAAAATCAAGTGAATTAAATATTTTTTCAGGAGTTTTAGCCATTAAATCTGTACATAATTGTTGAAGTTCTAATAAATTATTAGATTGAAAGCTTTTTCGATATGTTAATTCAAAATGTTGTTCTATCCACTCGGTATAATTCTCAATTAAATATTTTTGTAAATAATCAACTAATTCATGAAGAAGAAGCTCATCAGCAGCAATTAAGATTTTAAAAATATCTAAAGTATCTTGTCCACTTAATGAAAGAATGCCACCATAAAGATACCTATATTATAAAGTATAAAATTTAATTTAAATATTAAAATTTTTGACATTTTTAAACTTATTATGACATGTATTATTTTACCTTAAAATAATTTGAAAGATTTCTGGTGAGATATTTGATAATTTAATATGAACTAAAACATCATTATTCTTTTTGTTTGAATTTAAAATTCTTCGTAAAAATGGAGAACGGTGACATAGAATAATTATATGTGCACGAAATATTTTTACATTTGGATCCTCACCAACTTCAATAGTAACATCATAATATTCATTATCCTCCAAAATTTCAATATAGCTTTGACTTAATTTTGAAAAAAATTGAATAGACATTTTTTTTAGGTACAATTCAATTTGAAAAGAAAAAAAAGAAAAAAAATTTTTCACCCGTATGATCAGCTTTATATTTGCAGATTAGCATTTGTGTCACAAATATTACGTATAAGTATTACAAATATATTAGGCACAGTATACAGTATGTTTCGTCAAAACCCATATTTCTTGAAAAGTTATTTATTGATTCATTTACCATTTTATTTATTTGAATCATAATCAAATATATATATATATTAATTTTTTCATTTAATTAAATACTAATGTTGGAGAATAACGCGAAACTAATAAACATCAGGTTAGATTGGATGGAATCATTTTCAGAAGTAATAAAGTAATAAAATACGTTTTATTTATTTTTTTTTATTTTACAATTAAATGAAGAACTGGCCCATACTCCATAATATTAATGTGACGATATACTGTATTTAATATATTCGTTAGGGTTTTTTTGAACTTCAATAAAATTATATAAAAAGTATAAAGTATATTTCATATTAATCACATTATACTACAGTCTCTAAAATTAGTTTTTTTGCGGATTGAAAAGAATTTTAAGTTTTTTTTTTTTAAAAAAAAAAAATTTACACAGTTACTATATTAAAGTAAATGAAAATAAAGGTAACGTTATTTAACATTTTAAAAAGCTTTGTTATTTGAGAATTCTTATTATATTAAATGATTATATTTAATTGAGCATGTTATTATCAAATAACATCATACTTACTTTATCACAATTTTTTTTATTTTGTTTTGTATAATTTTATACTGATTTATAGAATATAACTTGATATTACAAGCGAAGATGATGGTAGTGATTTCTCTTCAGTTTAATGCATCCCTAGTCGTTAAAAGAATTTATTCACAGTTATTAGATTTAAATTGAATCATGTAATGATTTCTTAAACAAAAAAATGTCATAAATGTCATGTATTATAAATAAGTAAAGCTCATAAAAACTTTGATAATATTATTAATGATTTGATTTATTTTTATTTTTTTTCTTTGACTTACTATTATCAAAAAAAAAAAAAAATTAGGTTATATCTATATAATTCGCTCATTGATGTTGATCAAAAAGTTTGGTAAAAATTTCGTAATAATTAAAATCAAAACTAAAATATAATATGGATATTCTTATTTTATTATATGTTAAAATATAAATAAATACAATAAATTATTTAAATTACAAACTAAGAATCTTAAAAGATGTCATATCTTACTACTCTAGTCTTAGTGTTTAAATAATTTATAATAAGGAAAAATTCAGTTGTAGAGTGTTTTTAAAATACATCTGTATCTAAATATCTAAATATATTATTTAAAAAAAATTTAGTTAATAACTCTTTAAAATCGAATAATATTTTCAACCTTACTATCAGGAATTTCCAATTCATCTTGTTCTTCTGAATGAAGATTAGGATTATTGTGTACTTCATCCTCATCTATATTAAAAAAAAATTAGAATTAAAAAAAAAAATTGTTATTACAAATAATTATTCTACATACCGATATCAATATTCTTTCTTTGTTGTTGCATTATTTCTTCTCTATAATAATTACTATTTTGAACATCTAGTAAAAGATTTAATGAAATTAGTTGTGTTTAATATTAAGTAGTTAAATTAACATATTAATTATTACTTTTACTTGCCATTTTTTGAATTCTTTTTAAATATATTAAATAACTTTTAATAAATAATAATGTCTAATTACCTTCAAATATACTACTTATTCTTGACGTTCTATTCTTCTGATTATTTAATTTATCAAAATCATCAACTAAAAAACATGAATTCAATTATTCAACGCACATAATTTAATATTAATCTAACAATACTTACTGTTATCAGGAATGTAAAAGTTATAAGGTTTACTATAAAATTCTATAAGATCAAAAACAATTAATTATTTTAATTATTTATAAAATTAGAAAACTTAAAAATAATTTATTTATTACCTTCTAGTTCTTCTGTTATTTTAATGAAAAAAAATGTCATTAATACACACATTATTCTCTTTAAACGATTAACTAAGAAAGTAAATAACAAGTAATATATTACCTTCTGTTGCATTCCTTGGTTCAGGTAGATTTTCAAAATGATAAACTTTACTTGTACTATTCGTATAATTTTTTAGACTATTGATATTACTATCTTCTATTTCAAAACTATTATTTTCTTCCGGTAGAGTCAATGATCCATTGGATTTACTCTGATAAAAGTAATTAATTTCACTTATTTTATTAAAAAGTGTAATAATATCAGGTCTTTTTGATGGATCAGCATCCCAACATTGTTTCATTAAATTTTTATATTCTAAAGGAGTTCCTGATACAATTTTTGGTCTTATACCATTAACAATAATCATAGCAAGATCATAATTATGTTCATAATTAATAAATGGCGGTTGTCCAGAAGAAATTTCCCACATAAGCATTGCAATGCTATAAATATCAGATTTAAAAGTTTGTTCTTTTCCATTAATAACCTCAGGTGCTATATAAGGAAGATTTCCATATATACTTTTTAATGGTTTATCTGCAGGTCCACAAAATCCAAGATCACTAATACCAAATTTACCTTTAAATAATATATTTCCAGAATGCAAATCCCTATGAATTGCATTTTCATCATTAATTCTGCAAAGTGATAAAATTATATCAGCAGCAATTTGAATTCTTTTTTTCCATGTAAGATGATGATGATTTTGTTGTAAATATTTTCTTAAATCCATATCCATTTCATCCATTACGAGCATATAACTTCCATTTGATGGATCTTTTGTTAATCCATAACATTGGACAATTTCTCCCCATTTATTGCTTATATTTAAATGTGACTTAGCCTACAATAAAATAAATGTATTAAAATTTTAAAGTACAAAGTTTATTTATTACGTTATTAAAATATCTAGATTACAAACCTCTTCAAACCAACTTTGATTTGCATTTTCAACATTTTCTAATCTTTTAAGTACTACATTACGTCCTCCAAATCTTTTGAATTGTTGTTCTTCAGAATCCCATTCATCATATCTTCCATTAATCCATACTGCTGTATAAATTTCAGAACATCCGCCCTCTGTTAGATATTCAATATTTCGAAATTCATTATATGGAATCCATTCTGGTATTTTACTTGGACAAATTGCTTTCACCTGACATTCTTTTATTAAACTATCAATATCATCATTTCCAGATGTCCAATTTGAAAAATTCGCTTTTAAATAATTCCGAACACAATGCTCACAAAACAATGTAGCTAAACATTCTTTGTTACAATTTTCACAAATTCTTTTTGTTCCTTCATTAAAATTAATTTTATCTTCATCATACCAACTAGTTAGTAGTCTTATTGCTTCAGATTTTTCATTTTCTGTAAGTGATTCATCAACAAGAATTGTTTGTTTTTTAAATTCATATTGTTTATATATATCATTATAAATACTATAATCTATTAAAGCAACTGCTCTGTGAATTGCAACATGAACTAATTCTTCACGAATATCAGACATGCTTAAATTTTATTAAAGAAATAAATTTGAAAGAAGAAAAAAAAAAAAATTTCGGAACGAAGTTTGTGTCATAATGTCATAACACTTGACTTATCAAGTTAGTTGTATAACCTAATGAACGTTACATACTGTAAATCAAAAAATGTACTACCCGAGTCTGTGATACTGATTCACATAATAGTATTTCATTTGAATAAGGTTTATTAGATTTAATAAATTAGAAATCTCATTGTAATAATTATAATGTTCGTTTCCCGTATGAAGATACTATTTACATGATCAAGTAATAAATTTCATAAGATTTTATTATAATATGAAATAACATTAATAATTCTAAATACTGTTTATATATAGATTAATATAATATGAACTTGATAAATAATTAGATCAAATTAAAGAAGTAATTTAACAATAAAGTAATATAAAACATAAATTTGGTTTAAGTGAGACAAATTTCTTGCATTTAATTTTTTTTTCCAGAAAAGGTTAAACTGAAGCGTTATCCAGAGAATTTAAATTCTCTTTTACTTTGATTAAGATAAATTGATTATGTATGTGAATGTTTAGATAAAAATTAGAGTAAATTTTATAACAAGAAATAATTACAAACAACTTTTTATAAATTTTATTGTTCGTTTTATAAACTACGCAGTTTAGTTATGTGTAAAAATTTTATAAGTTGAAAGTGTAAAAGTGTTATGCGACGCGTAGCCTCATGTGATTGTTAGCCAATCATATTTATATTGATCACATTATAGTAGGTCAAAAAAATTAGCAATTATTAATTTACAACGCTAATTTTTTAAAACATTCAAGATAATGAATACATTACCTTAAAAACATAAATATTTTTATATATCTTTTATTTTATAATATATTATGTCTTTGAATTAGGGTTGGATCACAAAAGACCAGTCTTTCAACACAAGTCCTTTATTTTATTTATAATGGCGGGTTTATAGTTGATCAAGTAAAACAAAAGAAATAAAGGTCGCAATTTTGAGCTTAATTTATTATTGTTTTCATTGTTATCTAAGTATGGTTCAAATGAAATCTCTAAGAATAAAAATACTGGTCCATTTTTGATAAAATTTTAAAAATTGTATGAAAATATTAAAAAAAAAAATTTGTAATCTGTAATGGGTTAAAAAATGTTAGGTTGTCAAATTTTTATGCAAGTTTTTTGACTCCATAATAATAAGTAAATTCAAATAATGTTTTTTTAAACCATTGTAATAGGCATTTTTTTAAAATAGAATTCCATTATAAAGAAAATAAACTAACATTTTATTTTAAAAATAATTTTGTGTTCTTGGTAATGTAAACGCGAAAAGGAAACTTTAAGTTGAGAAGATTCTCTAGGGGGTATCTGTTTTATAAAAAGATATCGAGCGCAGCAAAATCTTCGTGAAACTTATTTTCATGCATAAGAATACATTATACTATACGATCACAAAATTATCTTTTCTAAATTTAATAATTTTTGGTGTTGACGCGTTGTATTTGGCTTTTCGGATACCGAGTACCAAATAGATAATATTTATAAAATATTTCACTTTTAAACGCAAAAAAAGAATTTATTTATTTAATAAATATAAAAAAAATTTAAAATAAAATAAAAATATAATTATTATTAATTAATTAACTAATTAATTTAATTATTATTAATTAAAGTTTCGTGTAAAATAAGTACATCAAACACTTATAAAAAACTCCAAAAGTCAGGTTCAGCTGAAGATTCACTAATACCAAAAAAAGCAGCTGAACAGGCTAATGGATCAATATAAGGTGGTTGTCCATGTTCCATTACAATTCCAATAACGTATGATTGAGGTAATTCTTTTGCGCCTGGTGCAGTGTATTTCTGCGTTGTAGAAATTGCAGTTCCGGCTTTAATCGGACATGTAATTCCAGATACTGTACAAATATCCACAATAAGGGGATCTCCTATGGGTGCTAGCGCTTCAATACTGATGAATGCAAGACCAAGTAAATCTCCAGCGACAACATCTTTTTTCAATGTTCCTTTAATGTCAAACGTTTCTTCTTGTCCAGGAACGAAAGGATCAGGTGTCATTTTTATATCGAGTCCCACTACATCTGGTGGTAATTTGGGACATGGTGGAAATTTAGTTTCTCTTTTTACAAGTTCATGTGGTGCTGCATTGACCGCAAAAAACGTAGCAAATAAAACGAATGCCAAAATAAAAATTCGATTCATGATTACTTAAATTTTCTTGTAATTAAATTTTTATTAATATAAATGTTTATTATTTCTTTTTTTTTGAATTCGGATTAAATCAGTTACTTCTTTTATAAGAAAAAAACAACAACCAAAAGATTTACTTTTTTTCATCTTTTCTTTTTCTTCGTATTAATTTTATTAATTTGCAAATCTAGAATCTTAGAATAGACGATTATCATCATGCTTATACATCAAAACATGGAAGAAAATCATACTAAAATAATAATTATGTGAGTTTTACTGCGTTGGATATCAACTAATTTCGTTTTTGTTTAAAAAAAAAAAAAATTTTTTTAAACATCTCTGGTCGTTGCTTCTTAGCGGCTGTTCTTTATTTATAACATAGTAAGAAGTAATGATGAAATTTCATCCGTCAGAGGATACGGGAGTGTAGAAATTTGAGATCACGTGAGGAATGCAAATTTCAGGGGCTTGTATTAAAAAAGGAAATCTATTATAAAAATAAAATAAAAAAATAAAAGAGGAATTAAAAAATAGGGGTTAATAATGCTATAAGTTTCATTCTAAAATTAATTAGTTAGGGCGTTCTAAATTGTTCAATGAAAATTTTTTTTTAATATATAATTTAGTTATTTATTATATTGTCTAATATTTTTTTAATTATTTTAGATTATTTAAAAAAAAATCTTTCGTAATTGTATGTTGATCATTTTAGTATGAAAAAAAGGTTTGAACAATTGTAATTATGATCTCATATTTAATTTTAGCATGGGAAGAAAGATTTAAAAATCTTAGATAATTATTTGGGAAAAAAAAATTCTCATTAATTTTAGTATATTTTAGTAAGCTCTTAAATAATAGTGACTATATTTATTTAATAAAAAAATCTTAGATAATTATTTATTATTAATTTTGAGAAAAAAATTCTCATATATAAATAAAATAATGATTTGTTTTATTGTACTTTTTTTTAATTGTTTATTTAATTATTTGAAAAAAATATATTTACGTAACTGTATGTTGATCATGTGATTTCTGGCTAAGAAGGTCTCAAATTAATTATAATTATACCTTTTACTTTATTAAAAAGTCGTATATTTTTTAAACATCATAAATTTTTTAATAATATTTTATTTTTATTCATTTTCTTTTAGCGAAAAATTAATTTG
>QZLH01001125.1:4363-38960 GCA_003833135.1 Oehlia diaphana
ATATATCTCTTTGTTTCATCTTTTTCATTGATTATCTTCCTTTTTCGCCTACACTTCTTTTTTTTTTTTTCTCAAAAAAAAAATATTTTTTTTTTTTTTTTTTTTTTTTTTTTTTTGTGGACCGGAAAAAAAGAAAGAAACCGCTTTAGGAAAGAAAAAAAGAAAAAAAGACTGAGTTACAAAAGTTTCGGAATTATTTCATATATGTCCGAACAAATAAATTTATTGGATTTGGATGTAACAAACATTAAAAAGAATCATGTGATACAAGCAGTAGTGTAACAAACACTTAATGCTTCAACGGGGACTTTTAGAAAAGGAAATTATTTTATTGGGAAAGAATTATAATTTCTCCGCATAAAAATTCACATCCAGTTTAATTATTTTTATATCAAGATATCGTAGATATCGTCTTTTTTTTTTTTAATGTAAATCTCTTCCGATTAATAAAGTTGATCATGCAAACTTAAACTATAAAAAAATACATTTTTTTTGTTAATCTTCCCCAATTGTATATATGTTGTAATAAATTTATGCATTAAATGAAATTAACAGCTTCTATCATATGAAAAATCATTGTACTACAATAAAAAAATCTGTGTCATTATTAATTCGGCGGAAAATTCTTTATATATCTCTTTGTTTCATCTTTTTCATTGATTATCTTCCTTTTTCGCCTACACTTCTTTTTTTTTTTTTCACAAAAAAAAAATATTTTTTTTTTCTAGAAAATGGTAGCAATTGCGATATTGGGATGCGGAAATGTAGGATTTTATATCGCATCTCATCTAATTCATAACAATCATCACGCATTTAATAATCCATATAATAACAATAAAATTCTTTGTGTCGGACGCCAAAGACTTTTGGATGAACTAAATTTATCCAAAAAATTAACGTTAACAAAATTAAATAATTTTACAGATATTGATACCGTTAAGGAAAATAATTATTTATTAAAAGAAAATGATGAGATTGAGGCTGAAGACGAAAAAGATGAATACGAAGAAAAAATTGTTATTTTAAGGGATGAAATTATTTATGAAACTGATTTAAATGAATTAATTAAATTTAATCCTGATTATGTCATCGTAACATTGAAATCCAATCAAATTTCTGATGTATTTAATGAATTAAAGGAATTGGATGGTAAAACTACGGTAAACGAAATTATTTTCTCGTTTCACATATTGTATTCTTTTTTTTTTTTCTTTTATATGTACACTTACGTATTTCTTTCTTTCTTTCTTTCATCGTTTATTATAGATTGTTTCCATTCAAAATAGCTTTCATAATGCTGAAATAATTAAACAATTTTTACCGAATACTACTATTATAAGGGGTTTATTAAACGACATGACTGTAACTCATGATTCCTCATGTCACTTTATCCATCAATCATCATCTTCAGGATCTATAGTATTAGAATCTATTCCGGATACTTTACGCTTTCAAAAAATACTTGAACAAAATGAATTACCGTGCGTAATTTCTTACGATATAGAAGATTTGATGTATTTTAAATTACTCATCAATTTAAATACATCATTATTCGCGTTAAGTGGATTATCTTATGTTGAATACCTTCAAGACAATAATTTTAGAGAAATTTATAAGAAATGTATATTTGAGGGGTTAAATGTATATAGATTAAATGGAATTACCTTTAGTGAAAATTTATTAATGAAAAATTTGGTAAAGTGTTTAGGCTATGTACCAGAATGGGTGAGTAATTTGGCTTTAGAACATTTTTTGATTACGAAAAAGCGAAATCTTAATTCTAGTATGGTTTATGATTTTAAATCGGCGAGAAAAACTGAAGTTGAGTTTTTACAAGGTGAAATCGTTAAACTAAGTGAAAGAATTAGAAGTAAAAATAATCAAAGCGTGGACGTGAAATATAATAGAGGAATTCTTAATTTGATTAAAATCATAGAAAATCATATGATAGAATCTAAAAAAGGTTGGGATGGGAAAATTAGGGATAAAGAAATTTTGAAATATATCGAAACTGGGGAAGTACCTAACGTCTTGTGAGGGAAATTCTGGTAGATTTTATTTATAAATAGATACATTATATTTATATTAACAATATTTCTTTGATTTATCAATTTTATAAATAAAAGAATTTTACGTGAAATATGCATTGTAGCGTAATTTAGAGAATTTTATTAACAATTAATATGCATTAACATAAACATATCCTTTTGAATATGGATCTAAATAATTTATATGATAAATGTTTCTCATATGTTATATGTTGTACAATGTAAAAAAATATATACTATAATTAATATCTACAATAATACCATAAAACCTGCAAGAAAAAAAATCCTGGTGATTAGGAATAACTACGATAAAAACCCACAAGGTACATACGAAACCTGCGGTTAAATAACTAACCTAATTATTCCATTATGCAGAAAAATAAGCGCTATGTTAACCTTGCTGAATACGTAAAACCTTTTAGTATTACAGAACTAACGATCCTCTGATTCCGTTTTCACGATTCTAACATCATCATAGTCATAGTCATCATCAATAATAACAACATCATCCTTTATGACACTAGCACACTTGTTTGCTTGTCCCATTATTCTTTTTTTTAATTCCCTAACTTCATTTTCCAATCGGATATTATCTTGATTTATATACTCCATCAATTCTAATTTAGTGGTTAACTCTTGAATTTGATATCTTAAAATCAAGTTATCATCTTCTAATTTACTTGTTCTATTTTCCAAATTTATAATATATGCCTTTCTACGTTCTCTACATTCTCTAGCTGCGAGACGATTTCTCTCCAATCGCTGGATTTTCTTATCTGTAGATAAAACGAGATTAACGTCTTTTACGTCAATTGAAGATAGTGTATTTGATGATGATGAAAAGACTTTAACATTATTTATAGCTGATGATGATGTATTTGATGATGATGAAAAGACTTTAACGTTATTTATAGCTGATGATGATGTATTTGGTGATGATGAAATTTTCTTTTCGCCATTAGCGGCCTTTACATTATTTGATGATGATGAAATGTCCTTCACTTCAGTTGAAAGAACTTTAGCAACCTTTACATTAGTTGAAGATGGTGCATCTGATGATGATGAAATGACCTTAGCGACCTTTACATCTGCTGAAATAGGTGTAAATGATGGAATTACAAGTTGAGGATAGAGATGAAAAAATTGTGGAGACAACTGTTGAAGATTAACAGTTGATGGAGGATGTGCTTGCATCGTAGAATGAACTTGATGAGATAAATTTGCTGCTATAGAAGTTTCTGCTGTTGAACTTGAAGGACTTGAAATAAGAGGAGAGTAAGAAACATATTGTGGAGAAGGAAAACTCAAAGCCGCTTGTTGTAAATGTTGTTGATTCACAGCTGTCGTATGTTGAGAATTATAAGGAGGATTATAGAACGTAATTGAATTAACGGTATAACCAGGATGTTGTTTCTGATGTGTCATTGATGATAACTGATTATAAACAGGATAAACCACGTAAAAATGCCTTTTTTTTATTTGATTTTATTTTTGGATTGTCCGACTTTCGTGAAGTTTTACTTTCTTGATACGCCTCCTCGTTATTTTTACAAAAGAGAGAAGAGAAAAGGAATTATTTTATCATACAAAAAAAAAAAAAATTGATTATTAATCTTGTATATTATATATTACGTAAAATCAAACTTATTATGCTGATGAAACCTTACTAAATACATAAATAGTGCCGATTGAATCACATTTACATCATTACATCATTGATATCATGTGTTTATAAACTACGCGTTTTTTTAATACGTCATGATCAAAAGTAGTGAATATGAATCAGTCACAGCAATTCTAACTAATCATGAGATTAGATTCCCTATATAATTTTTATTACGTCATTTTCGGAAAAATATAGTGAACTGTAAAAAATATTAATCCAAAAAAGGAAAGTCCGGAAGTAACCGGAAAGTTCAGACTGTATATCATCATCATTTGGGCGTGAACTATAAACATATAAAGCAAGATCAATTCAAAAAAAGGAATGTCTGGAAGTGACTGGAAAGTCCAAACTGTTATAAATTACCAGGACATGTTAACAATTTTAATTACATGTTGCCTCTGTACTTGTGCTGTTCGTTAATTTTGAATCAAGAATCAACCCATTTCTGACCTTAAAATCGAGCAACTTTTAAGATAATATTTGAAATTATAAATTATAAAATAATGTTATTAATATTCAAAGTTATAATATTTACGTACGTTGATCATGAAATCAAATAAAATTTTCGATATGGCGGCCAGACGCTATTGCGATAAAGTTTTGATGGCAAATTCTTTCGATTTGGTAAAATTTTCACCATTGATTGTAAAAGCACAAGTTTTTTTTTAATTCCCGAATAACCAGTAATTATTGCACCTATCTCCGATATGACGGGCAATAAAATACACACTTTCTGAAATGATAACACTACACTTACTTTTATGGTAATCTCCTTGCACCATGTCATTTGACATTATGGGATATATCTAATTTATTAAACCTTTGGCCTTTTGACTTGAAAAAAAATTTTTTTAAAAAACGATGACATATTCATTATAACAAGAATTATGATAATTTTATGTAAAAATGAAAAGAAATTACATGTTTGTAAAGAACTTCAACAAGATCCGAAGTTTTTTATAATGGGGTAAAGGAAAGTTCTGTTAATCTGATATAATAGAGATTATATTAAAACACAGTAAGCTGTTTGGCATGATTAATAGAAGTAGCATGGATAATATTTTCGAAGGCCAATGGGATCTATTATAGGTGTTGTCCTACTATTTAAGATAACTGGGTTCACAGATGATCAATTTATTGGTTAATGCGGTAGACATTAAATAATATTGAATTTGATTGATCAACTATTACACGTGAAAAGAAAAAAAAATCCTTTGACAATCGAGTAGTTTTCGGTATAATGTAATTCTAGTAGCGAAGTAAGTTTCGAGAATGGAGCATATATTATAATGTAAAGATTTTCAACCTTTGAACATTTAGAAAATTCAATTAAAAGTGGAAAAAGAATGTTATTTTAATTTGCCAAATAGTCGCCAAAGAATTGAAAAATCGGGCGAATCAAGTATTAATTATCAAATAATTTAGAAATAATGAATCTAGTTATACTTAGGATGTATCAGTTAGCTAAAGATTTGCAACTTGCAACCCATGTGACGTTAGCATCACATTACTTAGAATTAGGGTTGCGACTTAGGTTGTAACTCGAACGTCCATAATAATTACTCACGGATAGCAAACCTTGGTGTCAGTATGTCAGCATGTAAATCATAACTTTATTGAGGGTAAATTAAATTTTAGAACTAAAATAGCGTTGAAAAAAGTTATATTTGAATTGGGCGACATTAATAGAAAATTTTTGGTCGTAAAAAATTTAATTATAAGAATACTGCATGGGTAGTGACGTAGGGTATTAGGTGCCAATGGATTTCGCAGAATTTAATTATACATTAATAAAAGATTTATTTTACAGCAACGATACAAGAATTTGGGGAATAGGTGTCAGAATGGAATAATTTACTAGAAATCTTTATCGTGTTTAAATATTATCTAAAAATTGTAATAAATATTTTAACCACTTTCAAAGCGTTAAAATTTATATGACCTGCTTGACACCACTAGTCAAAGTGTTTCTCTATACAGCAGAAAATTCTTTATATAACTAAGAATTAATCATTAAGATTAGATAAAGAAAAATTAAAATTAAAACGAGGATTTATAAATTAATAGTAAAAATAATAAATTATACCTATTAGTAGCTGTTTTTTTGTAGTTGGTTCTTTATTATTAAAGTAAATAAATATAAGCCTTAATTAATTTATTAATATAAATATCATTTAGTATACAGATCATAATTTTAAATTGCAAAATATATAAAATAAGCATTATATTAATTTAAATGAACTTATATTACAGTATAACATGTAATTATTCAAAATACAAAGCAAGAATAATTAGTAAGTAAATTATATTTTATTTAAAAAAAAAAAAAATAATAAATAATTTTATAATGTGTAATATAAAATGCTAAAAACAAAAATATATTCTCCCTCATTCTCAAGTATTTTCAGGAAACTCTTAAGCGTTATACGTGCCTTAAACGTTACAATTACGATGTTCATGAATCCCGGAACCACGTAAACTTCTCTTATATAATTTCTTTTCTTCTTGGGATTAACTTTCTCTATATTCCTTGTTCTATAATTCAAATTTTATACGATCCAAATCCATCATAAAGCCTTTCATCTACTAATTATAAATAAATATAATTTATATATGATCTTGATATTTTATAACTCCTTCATCAACATATTTCCTAATAACCATTCTATGATATTCTGTAATATAATATTTATCATAATGATATTCTATATAAAAATGAAGTAAAGATTTCTTTCTATAACTTGCAAAAAATCGTTCAAAAGAATCAATAGAATATTTCCAACTTCCACTAATTGTTATATGAGTTAAAGATTTTGGAGAAAATTTTGTTAAAATATTTAATAATTCATCACCTACATCATCATCATTTTCATTTATAATAAAATTAATATTATCAAAACTTATATCCTCTAAATTTCTACAATTTAATAATAATGATTTTACATGAATAAAATCTTCTGGTTCAAGGTATGTACGTAAAAATTTAATTTTTGGACAATTTTTTGCAATTGATTTAATTAACATTCCTGTATTTGTTGCAGTTCTATTGGCTATATTTATTGTATAAATATAAATACGTGAAATATTCCCTTTCGTCTTTTCAATTAACATTGATAATTCTTTAAAACATAATAATCCAGTAATATTAAGAGATCTAAGATCAGGATATTCAGAAATTGCAAGATATTTTTGAAATTCTTTAATCTTTTCTAAATCTTCATATTGTTCATCATTATAAACTAATATCCACGTTAAATTTATAAGTGATGTTAAGAATGAAGGTGGAATAATGGTATTTACTGAATCCAAATGAAGATAATTTATTGTATTTCCTTTCCTTGTTAATGCTTTGCTTAATTCTTCACAATTTTTTTTATTATTATTAATATTTTTACTATTATTACAAATGGTTACAAAATTTAAATTTCTTTGAGCATCAATTAAAGAAATTAATCCAGGAAAATCTTGTGAACAATTATTAATAGATAATATATTCAAATCTTTACAAATTTTCGCCATCTCATTAAGTGAATTAGAATTTATATAATCAAGATCTATAGTTAATCTATATAATTGTGAGAAACATTTTGATGCTCCTGGGAATAATGATAATGGTTGTGAAGTTCTCCATACAAATTCTTTAACATTTTTACATTGACTAATAAATAATTTATAAATTTCTTGTTCTAAAATATTTCTCTTATTATCATCATTTTGTTTCCCTAATACCATTTCTATCATCCTATTTATGATTTCGGTTTCTGGAAATCTACAAAAACTAATATAATTAAATAATGGAGGTTTTAAAAGTGTTGATGAGGGTAATTTAATATCATTATCTAATAAAATCTTTTTCGATGATGTTGATAACCAAGATAGTATAGTATTGAAAAAATTAAATTCATCCACGTTACACCATGAATAATTTTTCCATAATATAGGTACCACTAATCTACACCATTCTCTATTAACCAAAAGGCAAGAATATAAAGATTCTTTATCTTGCAATTCATCAAAAATAAGTACAAGACAATCTACGTTGAGTCGTAACATCTTTTAAATATTTGAGATTTTTTGAGATAGAGAGGAGAGAGAGAGAGAGAAAAAAATAATAAATAATTTGAAATGCGGCGTACAAATTCTTACATTTTTATAGAAAATAATAACTTTTTTTTTTTTTTGTTACACTAATCCGCCTATTTACCTATTTCAAATTTGGATTAAATATGTTAATCACTTAATCCCCTTGGATAAACGCTAAACTGTAAATAAAAATGAAATTGAAGTTCACGTGAGAACGTGTTACGAGGAATTTCTAAATTTGAAGTCACATGATGCCGATTGTTTACCGATCGCTTAGACTTTTTTAAAAATGTATTTAAAAAAACCCTAACACAAAGATGTTAAAATTCGTATAACACGAAAAGTCACATGACAACATCGCAAATTGTCAAATGTTTTCGAAAATGATAATAATTAATACCAGTTTATTTTTTAAATTGAACTTTAAGACTCCCTTAGGGGTTAGTTTGGTGACTTATATATTGATGTAGTCTGCCTTTTTTTGGGTTAGCAATCTTTGTTTTGTACACTACTTTGTTCTTGTCGTAATATTAAAAATAAAATAAAAAATAAAAAGTAAATTGAACTTTAATAAATCGCATTTTTTTCGGATTATAAAATTTGTCGGGTAGGTAAATTTATTGTAAATATAAAGTTTCGGGTAGGTAAATTTATTAAATTTATTTAAATATAAAGTTTCAATACAGTCATTTGTGAAAAGAAACTGTTTACAATTGGCGCAAATCGTCACATGCATGACGAAACATGCACACATTATTAAAGAATAAACTAGAGAAGTTTCAAGCAGTTACCCACAACGTCTCCGACGGTATGCAAAACAAGTTTCGCTGAATGCGTGATACGTACGAACTCTTAATTTAAATTAATCAACTGAACGGCTAAAAAAGATATCATACTTCAACAAACATAAAGCATTAAATTATGCAATAAATACTCCGTTAACCATCGAAATTTAAGAACTACGACGCTCTTCTGAAACTAATGAGCGCGAGAAGGATGTAATTCTTCAAGAAAAGTGTGTGAATAGTAGTACTACCTAAAAGCCTAATAACGTGAATCACGTGTCAATCAAATCAAAGATCTGCTGGGATCAAATGGGGAGAAAAAACTCTTTCCCACAAAAATTCGGCACAAATTTTTAACGATTTTTTTTCGTATTTTCACCATAATACTAAACCTTCGTTTGCCGTCTAACACTTCGCTCGGAAGAGTTTTCACTACACAATACATACAATAATAACATTTTTATACACCTTCATTTTATGTTTTTATTTGCTCTTTGCGCTTAAAAGTAGGGAACAATTTTTTTTTCAACTTGGGTAACGCCTATTCCACACCCAGCTTTCCCTTCACCGACGCAGAGTCTCAGTCAACTCGTATTATGAACGAAGAAACACAAACGACTTTACCTAAAGAAATATCACCTACACAAGCTATTTTACGGCTATACAAACCAAGCAAAACTTACCCTCTCACTATCTCGACCACCATATACATCATGTGATACTCGTGGGAGTGGAACGTTGTATAATACCAGGAAGGGTAGATACTTTCTGCTCTCGTTGAGTAACCCAATTGAACAGCCCCTGTCGATTAATGATAAACTATCAATGATATTGAACTACGAAATAATCCATGTCACACATTTCGATCTACATCTAACAAACCTAATTTCAAATACC
This sequence comes from Oehlia diaphana, assembly GCA_003833135.1. NCBI lineage: Eukaryota > Fungi > Glomeromycota > Glomeromycetes > Glomerales > Glomeraceae > Oehlia > Oehlia diaphana. The sequence continues at coordinate 13,843 of QZLH01001125.1, forward strand.
TTTTAGGAATATACCACACGTTCTTGTTTTCTCTTAATCGCCAATTTTCTAGACAAATAATAGACAAATATTTCGTCAGATTACGCCAACTTCTACAAGAAAAATACATTGCCTTACATAATAGACTAGCCTCCGACAAGCCAAACAACAAACGAACTACTATATACATAAAATTTAGTTCAGGAGATCACGTAATTTACTTAGGATTTTACTTTTGGTGTACCTTCGTGAAATCTGAAAATGACAATTGTGTCTTGCCTGCTGCTTATGTATTATCTCAAAACCGTTGGAGATGTGGTTAACACATCACCAAGTTATCATACACTCAATCTCGTCAGGGAGTTAGAAAGGATCCACGGTTTTACAAGGATCAAGTCCAAAGAATATTGTCGATAAACGCGAAAAAAGAAAAGAAAAATGTGAAATCAGTTCGCTCCAATTGTTTGGGGTTAACTATACCGTTACAATACCGCGACCTCAAGCATGAAATGGAATCAAGTATTGGAAAAAAGGACAATTACGCGACAAAACAGCATTCGCCAAATGAGACCGTGACTCGCCCCTACTTTAAAGAATATAGGTCACTACGTTTTGACATAGTCCGCTCACCACAACAAATTGCTAGGTGGAACCGTTTGACATGTAGTGTCATACGAGCTAATAATCATAGTCCATTTTCTCAACCTAAAATCATTCAACCACCCACATTAATCCAGTTGTTTTTAAACAGCTTCGTCACTTGCCCGCCAAATTCATTCCACTTCGTTATGGTAACTACTACATCAAGGCTGGTTCTGCAGATGAAAAATGGTATTAAAAACGTGAGAAAAACTGGTTGCGTAGGATACGCGCATGCAACAAGAAAAAGAAAAAACTACTGCCTCTACCACATGGTCTTCTTGGAGATCCTTGGATCTTTTACAAAAAAACATATAATGTTAGCCTTTTGACTACAAAGTTAGAAAACGATTCGACGTTAGTTCAATTCCAAAATACAACTATGGTTACGACAAGGCTCTCTTTCTACACAATATACGCAAGACCAATCCTCCTGATTTGATTGACACATTACCAGCATATAAAGTGACTTACGTTACTTTCATCATATCAGAAAAAGATCGCAAATTCATTAACGCATCCGTCTTTTTATGACGTACACCTCCACCACACTGCGAATCAACTACCACCATTTAATAGTGACCGCTCATACATGTCGGTCGAGGAATCAGTAGATACTGTCGTCTACCCACTCACTCCGGTCCATGAATAGAAAATAAGACAGAAACAATTCCGGTCCTATACATTATGCATCATTCCACACCTGACAGTATTTATGTGTGGCGTCCAAAGACGAAAGAACAATACATGAGATTGAATATGTTAGAACTGCCTTTTTATTATAGCTTCTGTTCGCTCTTCTTTCTTTGGTTTTTTCTTTCCTTAGCCTTTTACTCTCATGCGTAGTGGGTGGGACGTGTTCAGACGCATCCCTCCACAGCTTTATTTTTCGATACCAGCAGGGTGGCGCTGTCAGATTTGGCGGTTTGGTACACGATTTAGTTTAGAATTACTTTAGGCTTACGAATAGTTTGTCCCTGTAATTTGTATCGTAACTTTGTTCACATGGAAATTAAAAATTAAAATAAAAATTAAATTATTGTAAAATGGGGAAGTTGGGACTAGTGGGACTTTCAATTTTTTTCCATTTTTTTAGTATCCTAGGAAAAATCTCAGAAAATAGTGATCTCCAGCCGCCTAATTAATTTGCAACTCTAGCAATGAATTAAGATGTTTACTTCAGTTTAGAAAGCTTACCATAAACTTATGCTAATTTTAAAATAATAAATAGCAATACTTTTAAAAATAGATCAAGTCAAAAAAAAGTAACAATGTATCATGTAATCACTTTACTATAAAACTGAGTTCTAAAGTTCGGTAGGTTACTGTGGACTGATAAATACAAATTTTGGAAAAAATTTTATTAGAAGAATAATATATCATAAGTAATGAATTTAAATTAGGGATGTTAAGTAGTTCGGAAGCGATTTGAAATTATTAAATACAGACGAGTCGAATTATTTTACCCTAATAAGTAACTTTACCTAAAAAATTGATGCCAATAAATTTAATTAATTGCCAATAAAAAAAAGGATCTCCAAAATGTGCAATTGATAGACAAAGTTGAATTGCTTAAATTAATTAATTAAACTTGGCTAAAATATTATTATAAACGAGATTTACTAATATTATAATAAGAGAAAATGATACTCAAACCAAGCAATTTTCAATAAACCACTTCCGAGCTACTTAAGCAATTTAACATCCCTAATTTGAATACTCTTAATATTTTCAGTCGTGTGCCTTGTTTAGTGGGTTTCAATTTATCCATTTATTGGAGTCTACACAAGAGGTCTTCAAACGGGACCCGGAACCGGAAACACAAACCTATGGCGCGCCGTACTGATCAAAAATCCAGGGTGTTCACCCTGGATTTTTGAACAGTATGGCGCATTATAAATTTTCTTCAAAATTCACCCGGGCCGGGTCCGGGCCGGCACATGATTTTTCGTTAAAACCGGATTTTCGTAATTCTGGCCAAAATCGTTTTAATTCCGGCCGAAATTAAACTGGCCAAAATTAAGTTGGCCGATTTTTTTGTTTTTACAACAAGAATGATAATATATTAAAAACCCGGCCCGAACCGGACCCGGATTATTATTATAAGTCCGGGCCGGGCCGGGCACTTTAGGTTAATTTACAAGTGCGGGCTGGGCCGGGTTGTAAAATAGGAGTCAATGCAGACCTCTAGTCTACACTGAATAAAGTACCCGGGATATTTTGTACATTCCGGAAAAAAATACTTAGAAAATTTATATACTCGGATTTCAGCAGTTTCAATTTCATCCTTACTCCTTAATTGCACACTTTTATTTGACGACTACTTTCTTCAACGATTTCGAGCTGAAATGACATAATGAAATGTTGGCCATGTTTATCGTTAAAATCGCCGGGAGGAGATCTGCTATTTTATTTTCTATGTTTATCAAATTTTACCAAATTTTTGGGCATTTTCCTTAATTTTTCATATAAAAAGATCGGCAAACCCAAATTATCATTGTTTTATTGTACTTGTAAACTTAGGTACGCTCGATTAAAAATGAAAAATAACAAAGTTCAATTTTTGAAACATAACAAAATTGGGCAAATTGGCAAAATTCTACCGGAATTAACCACATATCATACCCGAAAGGGGGGCAGTACTATACGGTAATCATTTTCGTGCTTCCTAACAGATTTTAGATCATTTGTATTTGCATCAATTTCAAAAGCGCATATTTGAATAATCAACATTTCATGTTTATTATCTGTATTGGAATGATATTGATTCAAAAATAATTAATTGTGAAATAAGGATTCATCATACGTCATATGAAATGATCAACATATAGTAGTGTATGCAGGATGCCGTAATCGCCGTGATAATTGCATAAGTATTGTTCGACTTCACTATTTATGTAATAGCTTTATAATAAAAATTTTCAGTTTCTTTTGCAAAAAATATATTTTATAAATTCTATATACAAACTTAATTTCTTCTTTTATTAAAGATTGAAATAATAGATTAAAAATTAATGGATAAAGGAAAATCAATCAAACCATTGTACGACAACAAAATATTAAATGATAAATGTAAAAAATGTAATAAAATATGTAAGGCAATGCAGTTTCAACAAAATTTTGGAAACTGGACCAGTGGTAACAATGCTTTTGATAAATTTATACAAGATACTCAGTTATCAGTTCATGAATTTTATGAAGTGTCAAATGCATTAGAATGGATACCTTATAACAGGTTTTCTGATATTAAATGGATTATAATAACTGAAAAGTATAGAGCAAACTGGATTGATGGTAACATAAGTTGTTGGAATGATAATGATCAAAATTGGATAAGAAATAACAATATGATTGTAGAACTGAAAACTTTAAATGATTTAAAGAATGTCACATTAGAATTTAGGAATGAGGTATTTTTAATTTACTGATTCATAAAAATATTGAAATTATTAAATTTACTAATCTAATTATATTTGTAGACCAGAATACCTTATGGATTAACTCAGGACCCAATGACAAAGAATTATGATGTTTTTGGATTATAGATGTAAAAAATGCAATGAAATATGTAATACAATACATTTTCAACAAAATTTCATAAATTGGACCAGTGGCAACAATGATATTGATAAATTTATTCAAGATACTCAGTTATCAGTTCATGCTAATGATGTATCAGATGTATTAGAATGGATACCTTATAATAGGTTTTATAATATTAAATGTATTACAAAAGCTGAAAAGTATATAGCAAACTGGATTGATGGAAATATAAGTTGTTGGAGTAATTATAGTCAAAATTGGGAAAGAAAAAATAAAAATATGATTGTAGAGTTGAAAAATTTAAATAATTTTAAGAATGTCATAGAATTTATAAATGAGGTATTTTAATTTTATGCTTATGAAATTTTGAAATTTTCACCTTAATAATATATTATATTTAACAGATTAAAATGGATTGTGAATTATGCGGAATAACTCAGGATCCAATAACAAAAAATTATATGATAGTTTTAGAATATAAATGTAAAAAATGTAATAATGTATGCCATGCAATAAAATTTCAATGTAATTTCATGAATTGGACCAGTGGTAATAATGATATTGATAAATTGATTCAAGATACTCAGCTATCAATTCATTCTTACAAAGTATCAAATGTGTTAGAATGGATACCTTACAATAGATTTTCTGATATTAAATGGATTATAGTAACTGAAAAGTATAGAGCAAACTGGATTGATGGTAACATAAGTTATTGGAATGATAATAATCAAAATTGGATAAGGAATAACAATATGATTGTAGAACTGAAAACTTTAAATGATTTAAAGAATGTTACATTAGAGTTTATGAATGAGGTATTTTTAGTTTACTGATTTATAAAAATACTGAAATTATTAAATTTACTAATCTAATTATATTTGTAGACCAGAATACCTTATGGAATAACTCAGGATCAAATGACAAAAAATTATATGATGGTTTTGGATTATAGATGTAAAAAATGCAATGAAATATGTAATACAATACATTTTCAACAAAATTTCATAAGTTGGACCAGTGGTAATAATGATATTGATAAATTTATCCAAGATACCCAGTTATCAGTTCATACTAGTGATATATCAGATGTATTAGAATGGATATCTTATAAAAGGTTTTATAATATTAAATGTATTACAAAAGCTGAAAAGTATATAGCAAACTGGATTGATGGAAATATAAGTTGTTGGAGTAATTATAATCAAAATTGGGAAAGAAAAAATAAAAATATGATTGTAGAGTTGAAAATTTTATATAATTTTAAGAATGTCATAGAATTTATAAATGAGGTATTTTTAATTTATTACTTATGAAATTTTGAAATTTTCACCTTAATAATATATTATATTTAACAGATTAAAATGGATTATAAATTATATGGAATAACTAAGGATCCAAAAACAAAAAATTATATGATAGTTTTGAAAAATAAATGTAAAAAATGTAATGATGCATGCCATGCAATAAATTTTCAATATAATTTCATAAATTGGACCAGTGGTAATAATGACGTTGATAAATTTATTCAAGATACTCAGTTATCAGTTCATAATCATGTATCAGATGTATTAGAATGGATACCTTATGATAGATTATATAATATTAAATGTATTGCGAAAGCCGAAAAGTATAGAGCAAACTGGATTGATGGAAATATAGATTATTGGAGTACTAACTATAATCAAAATTGGGAAAGAGTAAATAAAAATATGATTGTAGAGTTGAAAATTTTAAATAATTTTAAGAACGTCATATTAGAATTTATGAATGAGGTATTTTAATTTTATTGCTTATGAAATTTTGAAATTTTCACCTCACTAATATATTGTATTTAACAGATTAAAATGGATTATGAATTATACGGAATAACTCAGGATCCAATAACAAAAAATTACATGATGGTTTTGAAATATAAATGTAAAAAATGTAATTATGTATGCCATGCAATAAATTTTCAATATAATTTCATGAATTGGACCAGTGGTAATAATGATATTGATAAATTTATTCAAGATACTCAGTTATCAGTCCATACTAGTAATGATGTATCAGATGTATTAGAATGGATATCTTATAATAGGTTTTATAATATTAAATGCATTACAAAAGCTGGAAAGTATATGGCAAACTGGATTGATGGAAATATAAGTTATTGGAGTGATTATAATCAAAAGTGGGAAAGAAAAAATAAAAATATGATTGTAGAGTTGAAAATTTTAAATAATTTTAAGAATGTCGTAGAATTTATAAATGAGGTATTTAATTTTATTACTTATGAAATTTTGAAATTTTCACCTTAATAATAATATATTATATTTAACAGATTAAAATGGATTATGAATTATGCGGAATAACTCAGGATCCAGTAACAAAAAATTATATGATAGTTTTAAAATATAAATGTAAAAAATGTAATAATGTATGCCATGCAATAAAATTTCAATATAATTTCATGAATTGGACCAGTGGTAATAATGATATTGATAAATTGATTCAAGATATTCAGCTATCAATTCATTCTTACAAAGTATCAAATGTGTTAGAATGGATACCTTACAATAGATTATCTGATATTAAATGGATTATAGTAACTGAAAAGTATAGAGCAAACTGGATTGATGGCAACATAAGTTATTGGAATGATAATAATCAAAATTGGATAAGAAATAACAATATGATTGTAGAACTGAAAACTTTAAATGATTTAAAGAATGTCACATTAGAGTTTATGAATGAGGTATTTTTGATTTATTACTTATATAAAGTTTGAAATTTGCTATTTTACTAATCTATTAAATTTATTAAATTTGTAGATTAATGTACCCTGTGGAATAACTCAGGATCCAGGAACAAAAAAATATATGATGGATTTAAAATATAAATGTAAAAAATGTAATAATGTATGCCCTGCAATAAAATTTCAATATGATTTCATAAATTGGACCAGTGGTAATAATGATATTGATAAATTTATTCAAAATATTCAGTTATCAGTTCATGGTAGTAAATATTGTGAAGTATCAAATGCATTAGAATGGATACCTTATAATAGATTTTCTAATATTAAATGTATTACACAAACTGAAAAATATAAAGCAAACTGGATTGATGGAAAATTAAGTTATTGGAATAATTATGATCAAAATTGGGAAAGAAAAAATAAAAATATGATTGTAGAGTTGAAACCCTTAAATAATTCTAAGAATTCCACATTAGAACTTATGAATGAGGTATTTTAATTTATTGCTTATGAAAATTTTAAATTTTAAATTTTAATATTTACTATGATATTTATAGATCAATAGACTTCATGGAATCACTCAGAATTCAATGACAAAAAATTATATGATGGTTTTGGATTATAGATGTAAAAAATGCAATGAAATATGCAATACAATACATTTTCAACAAAATTATTGGACCAGTGGTAATAGTGATATTGATAAATTTATCCAAGATACCCAGTTATCAGTTCATACTAGTGATGTATCAGATGTATTAGAATGGATACCTTATAATAGGTTTTATAATATTAAGTGTATTATAAAAGCTGAAAAGTATATAGCAAACTGGATTGATGGAACCATAAATTATTGGGATAATATTGGTAAAAATTGGATAAGAGAAAATCAAAATATGATTGTAGATCTGAAAAGTTTGAATGATATTACATTAGAATTTATAAATAAGGTATATTGATTTATTTTTTTTTTGAAAGATTAGTAATTTTTATTTTACTAATATTATGTTATATAGATTAAATTAGATCATAAAATTTATGGAATAACTCAGGATTCAGAAACAAAAAATTTTATGATGGTTTTGAATAATAAATGTAAAAAATGTAATAATGTATGTAATACAATACATTTTAAACAAAATTTTGGAAATTGGACTAGTGGTAATAATGATATTGATAAATTGATTTAAGATACTCAGTCATCAGTTCATAATGACGTATCAAATGCATTAAAATGGATACCTTATGATAAATTTTATGATATTAAGTATATTGCAAAAGGTGGATTTGGTAAAGTATATAAAGCAATTTGGATAGATGGTGGAGAATATCAAAATATGCCTGTGGCTTTAAAAAGTTTAAATAATTCAAAAAATATTACATTAAAATTTGTGAATGAGGTAAAATATAATTATTTTTTAATTTGAAATTGAGTTATAATTTTTAATTAATATTTTTTTATTACATTATATAATAGATTATGATACATAGCAAATTTGATAAGTTTAAAGATTTTATAATAAAATTTTATGGAATAACTCAAGATCCAGAGACAGAAGAGTATATAATGGTTTTAAAATATGCAGATAATGGGAGTTTACGAAATTACTTGGATACAAATTATAATAATTTAAATTGGTATGATAAAATTAAACATTTACTAGAAATTATGAGTGGACTTGATGGTATTCATGAAAAAGAATTTATTCATCAAGATTTACATAGTGGTAATATATTAATGTCTATACTTAACATGCATATAGCTGATATGGGATTATGTAAACCCGCAGATTACAAAGAATCAGAAAATACAAATAATACTATATATGGTGTTTTATCTTATGTAGCTCCTGAAATTATACGAGGACAAACTTATACAAAAGCTGCAGATATTTATAGTTTTGGTGTAATTATGTATGAATTAATTTCTGGGTTACCTCCATATAATGATATAAGTCATGATAATCATTTAGCAATAAAAATTTGTAAAGGATTAAGACCAAGGTTTAATATTAAAGTACCTAAATTAGTTGTTTATTTAATAAAAAGATGTTTAGATGCTAATCCATTAAATCGGCCTACAACAGAAGAAACTCATGAAATTTTAAAGAAATGGCTAAATGATCTGAATAATAATCAAACAGAATTACAACGACAAATTAAAGAAGCGGACGAAGAAAATAATAATTTGTTAACCGAAAACACACCAACTAATTTGGGACTATCATATAAAACACATTCAGAAGCTACTTATACAAGTAGGTTGCTCAATTTTAATAATCTTCCTGAACCAAAAAATTCTTATGATTATTACGAACAAAATGATGATATAATTAGCAAGGAATTTTCAGGTATTTGTACAATAAAATAAAACTATTTGACATTTTAATATACTTATAATAATACTTTAATTCCTTAATTAGAATCTTTACAAATTGATATCTCACAATTCAATATTATTAAAATGGAAAATATTTAGCTAATATGATAACTTACATTTTTGTTAGTATTTAATATATTTTCCATTATTCTTTCCAGACCAAAATAATGAATGTGAGGCAAAGAAAAAATTTAGGATAAATTTAAATGGTTTATATTCCCTTTTTATTTTTTATTTTGATATTTGTTTTCTTTTTTTCTTTTTTTTCAAGAAATTGTTATTATATTTTAAACTTAGTAATTAATATTCAAAAATTGATTACATTCATGAACAATAAACTAAATAAAATGTATACTATATTTTACTTACATGTTTAGCAATATATATCTCATTTATTGAGTGCTACTGGTGATAATAATATAAAATAGCCTGATTCATTTGTAATTGATAATAATTCTGGTGTCAGATAAGTTTTTATATTGGTTTTTATTCGTCATATCATTTTATTATTTCATTTTCCCCAAATTTTCATAGATATTATAACTCTTGATCGAATTTTATTAATATTTGTACATTTAGTATTCAGTTTTCTACTACCATTCGTCATATATATCTATTTTTATTAATTTTTATACCATGCCGGCATTTTACCTTTGAGTCTACATTTAATTTTACATGGGTGTTTCCATTTTAATATGTAATCTATTGATATGTTTAAACATTGTTCTAAAATAATATCCTTTTTGTTTTTTAATTATAATTTTTTGAAATTATATCTTCTATTTTTATACTACCTTCGATCACCTGATTTATATTTGATTTCCGATTTTGTGATCGCATATTTTTTATTTTCATTAAGGAATACTAATGCATCGTCTCTGTAACTATTCTTGCCAAATTTAATAACATGCTGTATCATTTTGGTCCTAACGCAAAAGAATTTATGAAGATTGTTATAACTTATTAATATTTTATTAATAAGTTAATTATCTAAGTTTAAAATTTATAGTTTCAGGAAAATTTGGATTTTTTAATCAAGTAATATAATCTTTTATTAATTAATTAAAAAGAAGTGAAATCAATTATTATACCAGTTCTAGATATTAATTTATTTTTAAAAAGGAAAATTAATAATTAATCTTCATATCTACAAATAATCCAAAATTAAGAAATGTATTACTGATAAAAATAACGTGAACTTACTTCAGAATATAAAACAAAATAAAAATAATTTCCACTAATTTCATTAAAGCGTAAATAAAATTTCTAGACAAAAATATTTAATGGCAGCTTTCCGAATTAAATCATATAGTAAAATCCTTGGTATGGTAAAATCTTTGGAATTGAGTTTAATCTGGTAGTTATTCTTTTTTTAAAAAGTAGAGATTTATTTTTAAAAAAAAGTGAGCTTGATTTTTTTAAGTTCCTAAATTTCCAAAAATTTGTTACTTCCATTATATTGAAAAAGCAAAAACAAAAAGTGATTGTGTATTTATAATAGACAAACATACATTATTGAGTGATTGTAAGAAATTAAGTCGAATTGGTTATTTGTAAATTATTTTTTTAATGCAATGTGTTAAAGGAAGTAAATATAATTATAATTATCATGACATGACTTAGCATTAAATATAAAAGAATTAAATTAATTCTTTTTAACATAATTGAATTATCCAATTAACTGGCTTAAACCTATTTGAATATTACTGATTATATTGTATGTATGTATTATTTCAGATTGGTTTAATTCTAACTTCTAGTTTAGTAAAAAAAATTTCCACTTACAATTCAATATATATTGCAAGAGTTTCTAACGAAGAGTTATACAACAATCCAACAAATACAGAAGTTTACATTAAAGGGCCTATATACTAAAGTGGGAATATATATAGACGAAGTTGCTGGACAGAATTTGACAGTTTATTTATATTGAATGTGGTCAAGTCAATATATTCGGTCTTACATTATTTAAAAGAGATACAGCAGTAGTATGATTAACACACCAGATACTCTCTTGAATCTTCTTAGTCATCATTGTAAATAATTACCAGAGATTACAGAAAATCATCATTAGTTATAAGAAACTGCTATAAGTCCAAAGTGCTGGTCAGATGGATATAAAATTTTATTATAGTACAACATCATGTGTTAAATAATCTTAGAAATATACAATCAATTATTACTTACACTTTGAAATCTTATACTTTAACTATGAATGCAAATGAAAAAACTATATATATTACTATAAAAAATAAATGTCTGGAAAATGTCCACAAAAACTTCTGGAAACTGTCCAGAATAAATCTGGCATTTCCAGAAATTGTCCAGAAAATGTCTATTTTTTACTACAGGTTTGATACTTAAAATTTTGACATATTCTGAATTTGTCCAGTATAAAATTTGGACAAATTCCAGACAGATAAACCTGGACAAATTCTGGACATAGTAAAAATTCAGAAAATTTGAACTGGACAAATTCCAGAATGAAAAAATTAATTTTGTAAAAAATGCAAAAAAACACAAAACTAACATTCATAACCTTCTTTGTCATACTAATTAAATTTGCTGAGCAGGCAAAAATACTATATATTTATGATATAAAATTTTAAGAATAACTATAATGATGGTTACATATTGATCATCTTATATGACAAATTTTATGAAAAAATATTTCAGGTCAATTTCTGGACAAATTCTGGACAAAAATGAATGTCCAGAAACAAGTGTACTTTTGGAACAATTTCTGGACATGGTACCTGAACATTTCTGGACAATTATTTAGACAAATTTTCTGAACAATTTCTAGACAATTTTTGGACACTTATTTTTTATAGGGTATAACTATCCCAAGAGCTTCAAATATTATCCTTTTAACCTTCCTTACCTTCCTTGTATTACTTTATTGACTACTTCAAGAAGGAAAATTTCATATCTTATACATGCATCTTTATTGCAATCACAATTAACAATTTTTTGAGTTTTAATATACAGTATTTTAATCGTGACCTAATAACGGATGCCCTATAAAAAAAGTAGATACATTTTTTATACTGAAAGATACATTTTGTATACTGAGAGATACGTCTAAATACATCTAGATACATTTTGAGATACTGAAAAATGTACAATTCCGTATCTCACATGATACATTTTTTAGTGTCTTGTATACAAAACGTGTCTTGCAAGACATGGGAATTGTGCATTTTTCCGTATTTCAAAACATATCTAGACGTATCTAGGCGTATCTAGACGTATCTCTCAGTATACAAAACATATCTTTCAGTATAAAAAATGTATCTACTTTTTATAGGGATGAGTCAAAATCTCATAGAATTCTGTTGCACAAACCTTAAAATTATTCAATGGTTTATTAACAGTTATCATTTTTATTAAAATTAACAGCACATGTATTATATGAAAAAGTTATAATTCAAATATATACATAATCATAAATCTAGTGAGAAATAAATATAATTCATCTTATAATACATATCAGCAATTGGAAAATCATTACAAAAAAATATATTATCTTTTTTTTTTTGATTGTGGTGTTGATATGATTGGTGGGAAAAAAAATGAAACAGCCTTTCTTTTTCACTTAATTTCACAGCACAACATCTTGTTCTCTCATTATGAAGATGATGATTGTAGAGAAGTTGTTTCATTGTTTGATGAAATATGTGTATTCATAATAGTAAACTGGATAATTTGAGTAAGGTACATAATTGATTCCTTCTCACGCACTGATAGACAAACGTGACTAAGGTTTTGTTTTACTTTCTTTTTTAGATCTGCTGATTCCTGGACATTTTCTGAACAGGATTTTGAAGGCAAACTATAAAATCATTTTTTTTACTTTTTATTCTTAAAGAATGATACTAATGTTTCTTTTTTTTCTTAGACCTCAAACAAAGATTTATCATACCAAGCCAGTAGGAGAAGACACCTGGTATCCACAAAGAAATCGTGCAGCACACAGGGACCACAGGGTTGTAAAGACCAAGACACGTGTGTAATAGTGTACATAAGCCTGGGAGCCATACCAGCAAAATGGTGGCATAGCACAGTCGTAGCACTCTTTCTTCTTCCAATACTCTAATGTAACATAAGTACAGTGTTAACTGAGCATATAATATATAGTAGAGACAAATAAAACTTACCACGATAGTGAGTTTGGGAGAGTGCATTTTCGGGCAAACCACTGCCTCTAGGTACACTAGCAAAACAAAATAAGAATCATTATTAAAGGACGTGAGGGAGTAAAATTATTGTCACGTTTACTCACATTAGAATGATTTAAACTTTTGTATAAAAAATAAATCGAGACTATCATGTCTCAAAGCCGCAAAACAAATGAAAAAGCAGAAACAACTGACTTGGCTTAATATAAAAGATTTATTTCGTTGAGTCTATTCAAACTTTTTTTTATAGTTGAGTTCATACTTTGTAGTAAAATAGTAAAAATAGTAAATAAAGGATAATAGGTAAAGAATTTTCCTTTAATAGAGAGATAAGAGAGAAATAATTTTGCTGAGAATTTTTTTTGATTTTTTTTTTTTTTTTAATAGATTCATTTCGTTATTTTTATTTATTTATTTATTTTTTTTTTGATAGAGAATTTCGGTAAAGATTTGTTTTTTAATAGGAGGGTAGTTTTTTTTTATATAGAAATAATGTATTTTATTGTTGCTGTAGAACTTGTGCCCGTCATAAAGACGTTCACCACCACAAGTTACAAAAATAAATTTTATTAAATTCGATAAAAATTATAATAATTCTCGAGTTTCAGAATAAAAATAAAAGTTAATAATAAATGAAAAATTCAAGAAAGAAAGAAAGTAAATTCAAAGCCAATTTCTAACAAATCAATTACTATATTTATGAAGTTTAAGTAACCAATTAAAATGATAATTCCTTTTTAAATCCCCAAAGATAAACCAATTAAAAGACTATAAATTATTCGTTCATTTCTATTGCCCTTTGTCATGATTATGTAGATCATATTCCAGGGTATTTACGTCACTTATATAAATTACCCGATCCATAAAAATATTTATCCTCATTGGTTGAGTTAATGATGGTAGTTTAAGGTCAAAACACACAAAATTTTATACACTTAAACTAAATATAATACTGCGCCAAAAATTCATGATCACTGGGTAATTTCGGCCCTATTAAAGTAACTAGGAAACGGGAACCGCTAGATAGTCCGAAGCGTTATAATTACCGGCGTAACCAAAGACAGACGAAAATCTCGTGTCACCGCTTGTATATAGTCCTTCGTTTCGGACTAATTATAATAACTGATAAGGATCTCTTTATCTTCGAATGATATAAGTACAAGAACTTGTTTAACAGACATTATTTTGGGAAGCCTCTCAGTCTTAAGAGCCTCAATTCACAGTCTCAATCACCTTCTCCCTTCTGCATTAGATTATTCTGATTTTTTAATTCCTCTAATTTAAGCTCGGACGACATGTTCGATAAATTTTATACAAGAACGGACATATTCAAAATTCGTTTGTGTAGATATATAGAAAAAGTCAAGTAAAATTAGGTTATGCCGACTGATCATTTCCTGGGGGAACGTTTTTTTACCAAGAAAAAAATTTTATTAATATATGCAAAATAAATACAAAGCTTGGGACTAACCCGTGATACATGAATTTTCTATACAGATTATACGATTATTCTTTAATAAATTTTTTCGTCCTTGCTCCCTTACTATCTGGAGAATCACCAACTTCGACCCTATCCTTCAACAAACCTACGATTACTCTCATAACCTCCTTCACACCTTGACGAAGTTTTGTGTCGTCATCTAAAATACCCTCGATAAGCGATGTGATAATCAGATTTCGAGCAATAAATCCTCTCTGGTGTATACAAGAGGAAGTACCAGTTCGTGGCTATTATAGAAAACAATAAACTTAGTAACGTACCTTTTCTACCAAGAAGCCATATCAAACCCACTTGTGGTAGGTAACGAATTCATATAAATACAAGAAAGAAGAAGCGTTCGATGATTTCGACTATCTATATGATGGGAATCATTAGTACGTTTTGTACGAAACTCGCCACCAAATCCTTCTGTTTACCTTCAGTTATAGCTACCAACTCTCCATTAACGACATCTATGATTTTTTTGGTCAACTCGACCAGACGCCTCTTCACCAACAACTTCAAATTGAGGGTCTAGGGTAATTCGTTTTTCGGTAATTTTTTTGGCGATGAAAATGAATTCATACAATAACGGGAATACATTCACAACGCACAGCTTCGTTACCGTTTGTTGTTGAGCTTATGATACCATTCTGCGTCTTATCTCAGTTACACACTGCTCCAACTCCTCATCCTTATCGTCAATTCTTACAGACTCTGGTATGAAAAGTGGGATCTTTCTTATATCATTGATGTCGATTCCGTACTTGCGTAGCACTTCACTCAAGTCTTTCTTGGTCTTGTACGTCGAAAAAGCCCTTAATTTTTCTCCTTACAAACTCCTTACTCCCTTAGCGAACTTTACGAGTCTTTTTGTTAGCCCCAATTTCATAACATTTTGTTCAAGCTCTTCCCGGTCAAGTCAGAAAGTCCCGGCCAATAATTTTTTCCTTACGAAGGATTTTTCACCGTCCTCTATTTTTACATGAACATGTAGCGCATATTTTGTTTTTTTCTTTCTAGTAGTATTATTTCTAAAATGACCAGCTTTTCCTAAAACTTCTATAGGTAAAATTTTTTTATTTTTTTATTACTTTGCTAGTTTAATGTTCTTTTTCTCTTATACTATCTTGTTTCTCAGAAAATAATGATCTCGTCAAGCACTAAGTTCCGTCCCCGCAAAAAAGAGAGAAGTTCAGCCGTGTCATATTTTTTGACTTCGTCCGCCAACAAATTCCAGTAGCAGTTACAGAAGTGGAGGCAAAAGCAGGAGTATTCATAGTGTTACGTTTTTTTAGGGATATTTGGATCGGATAAAAATAGTGTTACATTACATTCCGGAGTGAAATAAAAAATTATTTCTGGGATGGAAAAGCAAGCGTTCCAGTAATATATGATATTATATTGCAAATGTATCATTACACTTACCCGCTCTCATAATACTAGATAACATAATAATGATACTGAAATTACAATTATTATAGGGGTACAAGGTGATATGGAAGTGCTTTGCTTTAGGTTTCTCAGTAAAAATATCGGAAATAAAATCATACAGTTCCATTTACTTTTTTTCAATAACGCTTCCGGCTTGAATTATACAAATTTTGAGAGGAATATGATTAAATGGTGCCCCAATTTGCTTTGAGTTCGCTAGCACCATCATGATTGTTAAATGTAAGCATTACTTTAATGCAAGGAATATTCATGAGTTTTCCTATAGGAACAATAAGACAATTGAGCGTGATTTTTTCATCGGCCATTTTGATTCCTAAATACAAGTCCCATAGTGAGAAAAACTTGCTCCCGTTTATACACAACTTCTAGCATAAACTTACCTTGTTTTTGCGTTATTTTTACGGGAATGGTTTTGTGGGAAAGTTTTCTGAACTTCTATATACTCCTACACACTTTAAATTTTGCTGGAAATCAGATAAGGAGTTAAGAAGAGTGATTAGTATTGTCGTATGATGACAAGAAAGCTTTGAAAGCACATGAATACGGAATCTTCATACCTTTTCACAAAGAATCTACCCGCAAGACGCAAAGATAGTTAGTTCCTGTAGATCTCGAAATTGCAAAGTTCTTGGCCCTTCATAGCATATGGTTTTGTCGTCACTATTAACTTATTAGGAAAGCCAGTGTTGCAACTGGACCTCCTTTCACATTTTTCTCATGTTTGTTCGGGAAAGAAAATTGACAAAGTAATTTCTTTTCGATTATATGTGAAATTAATATGTCGCACAGACCTGACCGGTGATCCGCATATTTTTGTCGCACAGGAGTACATCAGCAAAAAATCTTCCGATTAGAATGGATATCTTGTAAAAACGTACCTAAACGTATCCGGTATAAACTAAAAAACATATCCACTTTTTTTATAGGACCTGTTACTACCTTCTGATCTAGGTGATAACAATACCAAATTATAAATTTTTTATTCTGATATTTTTTTTTCGAAATTGTTATTATAAATTAAAATTCTGTTTAACATTAGAAACTTAAAATAAGTTGGACGTAAGTGAGATTTATTAAGCCAGCCTTTATCTATAGTAATTTCAATTGCAATTTTATATGTATATATAAAAGAATGATCAAAAAGGTAGACGAGAATGATGTTAATAACCATTAATAAAATCTTTAAGCTAAATTATAAAGCATGATAAAATTGACACAATATTTCCTATTGTCTTATATACAATAAGTCCTTCATAACACTTTTAATTAATTAAATTAATACTTTTACTATGAATGCGAATGAAAAAATTATATTTATACAACTTCCTAAGAATAGCCTTTTTGACCCTTGTATTATCGCATGTATTGTGTTACTATAGGGTGGTCAAGAAGGAATATTATACAGGGTTAAGAAGGTAATTAATTGTTGCCTACTAACCAATAGTTATAATCCTTATGAATAACTTAACAATAAAAATTTGTATCACAAATATTAGCGCGTATAATTTTTTTATCGTTATTTTCATTATTTTCATTTATTTGTTTATTTTCTTTTAGCAACAAATAAATTACATTGAAATTAAAGAACTATGTACATCTTTTTGATAGATGCCATCAATATCAATTATACTTTATTATATATTAGTAAAATTAAACTATTCTAAAACTATTGTATTCCCATTATGATCCTTCCAGGACCCAGAAATATATATATAGGGGTCAGGTGATGAAAAAATTTTTTTACTATGTGCCGTACGCATTTTTTCAGGGCCGGAATTATGATAATGTTAGTCAGTTACTATAATAGGAAATAAAATTCTGACTGGCATTATCAAAAATTATCTAAAAAAGGAAAGATTTTCATGATTTTTTTAGCTCAAAATACGCATACTCAAACCTGACCCTTATATATATATTTCTGGGTCCTATCCTTCCTCACGTAACTCTAAAGTTATAAAATAAAAGAAATTAAAAAAATTTAGCAATAATTACCTTTTAATCTGAGCTTGGAGATGTTACATGTGTTTTCTTTTTTTTTTTCGTTAAAAAAAAAAAAAGTTTGGCTGTTTAATTTTAAAAACAATAGCCACAAGTATATAATTCTTCTATTACTTCGGTAAAAAAGGGATGAAAATGTTGTGTTTAAATTGTAAGAATATATTGGTATTATTAAGTTTTTGGCTTTAGACAAAAAGATTATCAAAAAGCAATACGATTACTAGAAAAATCTGATATTACTCATTGATCACTTTAGTTATTTACTTACTATTGCAATAATAAAACATTGTGGATCATAATGAATCATCAAAAATTTTTAATTAAGACTTCTGCGGTAATAATAAATCAAAACTGGTAAATAATACTTGGAATGCAATGTATTGTGAATTTGTAATCCCATTTATTATAAAATTAATCATATTATATAATATGTATATACTAATATTTTATTTCAACTAATCTCGTTTAGACCGGATTCTTTAAAGGTAGAACATCGTACAAAATATTTCGACATATAAACTAACCATGTGAAGCACATGTAATAAAGGTATCGATCCTGATAGAGTTGTAGTATTAACTATTAAACGTACATTATTGATGTACTGTATCATCAATTACTCCTGATCTAACCTATCACTTCTGCGCACGTGTAAATGATTAATATTTATATATATCGTATGTATCACGTATCATTAATAGTCATTTATAAATAAAGAACAATAAGATCGCGATTCAATAGTTCGTGATATTTATCTCTATTAATTATCGTTTTTCTATTGGACGCGATAAAATCGTTGGAAAACATATAAAAAAGATTTTTTTTTTTTTTTTGAAATTCTCTCTTTTCTTGATTAATCTTATTTTTTACTCAAAAACCTTTCTTATAAATATTAGTTTTTGTTAAAATCTATTAAAATGGTTGGAAAAAGAACTTATCTCAAACAACAAGCTGCTCAAGAACCTACAAATGACACAAAGCATGTCAGACGTTCCACTCGAATTCAAGTAACACGCAATGCTCAAAATGCTGCTATCATTATGTCAGACAGATCTCTTATAGCTGCGCCAACTTTTTCTTCAGCTTCCGACATTTCTTCAGTTTCCGATATTTCTTCAGTTGCCACTGTTCGGAATGAAAGGAAACGCAAAGTAGTTAGTGAAGAAATCACCAGAGTTTATCCTACAAAAGTTTGCGTTACAAAATCAGTCACTAAAAAGTTCAAATCTAATCAAGTAGTATCATCTGTTGATTCAAATATTAATGTTCAAGACTCACAAGCTGCAAATCGGGATAATATAGCTTCTCAAGTTGTTAGTACCGCTGTACAACCTAAAAGGCGGGGGAGGCCACCTAAAAATCCTCAGGCTATTACTACTATGCAACAATCTAATCAACCTAAAAGGCGGGGAAGACCACCTAAATCAGCTTTAACCGTAGTTCTCTCTAACACTGAAAGTAATCTTGCAAGGCAACCAAGAAAGCGTGAAAATCGTGCTGTAGAGAATGATCACGGGAAAATATTGAGACCTAAACGTAGAAAGGGTGACACTTTTACTATACCGATTCCTACTCGTTCACAAAAAATTGGTCGGCTTTATGCTATTGGTTCAAATGAATTTTTTCAATGTGGTATAGAAGACTCCCAAGTTACCGAAGCTACAAAATTAAGTATTATTAGTTCTTTAGATAATTTCAAAATTGTCGATATAAGCGCAGGATCTCTTCATAATGCAGCGCTTACTGTTGATGGTAAAGTTGTAACGTGGGGATGTAACGATCATGGTAAGTTAATTACTAAATACCTTTGATCGTATATTGATTTTATTTTAACCTTTTTTTTTATATAATCGCATAGGTGCACTTGGTCGTTTCACTGAAACTCCTAATTCAGCAAGGAATAAGGCAATTTTGGAAGCAGGAAACTTCGATACAGGTGAAGAGGGGAAACCTGCTTACGCTGAAGGTCTTGATAATGCCAATATCGTAAAAATAGCATGCGGAGGAAACGCTACGTTCGTTATATCTGATCAAGGTCAATTATATGTGGCCGGAACTTTCAAGGTTACTTATATATATATATATATACATTTGTATGTTACATATATAAATTTGCGATTCTTACGTAAAAAATTTTTCTACATAAAATGAATTTAGGACAAAGATGGAATTTTAGGTTTTTCTCAAGATAATCGTACAGAAGAGCCAATATTCACACAATGTAAGCCCTTTATGTATTTAACAATTGTTGATATAGCAGCAGGTGAAGATCATGTTTTAGCGCTTACCAGAGAAGGAGATGTGTACGCATGGGGAAATGATGAGGCTCATCGCCTTGGAAGAAAATACTCGGAACGTAGATCGCTCGAGCCATTTAATCTAGGATTAAAACATATCGTTCGATTGTACGCTGGATCATATCACAACTTTGCAATTGACAAAAATGATCAAGTATGGGTTTTTGGTTTTAATAATATGGGACAATGTGGTCTTGATACAATAAGACAAGCTATCATCCCTCCAGAAAAACATTCATTCTTTAAAGGTCAAAAGGTTGGGGAGTTCGCTGTTGGTCAACATCATACCCTTGCTCGTATGCAAAGTGGAAATATTTATGTCTTTGGACGTAGTGATTATGGTCAACTTGGTCTAGGTGATGAAGTTACAAAATTGCAGCCTAAAGAGTCTAAAGCGAGAGTTGTGATACCAACTATCATCCCAAATCTTTCATCAATAAAATTAGTAGAAACAGGAGATAATTTTTCAATGGCGGTTGATGACGGTAATAATATTTATGCTTGGGGATTTGGAGAATATTGTGCTTTAGGAAATGAAACGGATGATGATGTGACATCACCATTTCAGATTCCAAAGTTGAATGAGCTTGAGGATAAAGAAATTGTTCGTATAAGCTGTGGGTCATCACACGGATTGTTTCTGGTGTCGTAATTAAAACCATCATATTTTTTTTTTTTAATTGAATAAAATATAACTGGTTGATACTAATTAATAATTTTCTATATCAATTGCTAATGAAAAAATCAATATATTTGAAGTTTTAATTATCTAGAATTTGACCTAAATCTTTATTGAACTTGATATAGATTTTTAATGAATTATAGAGTGTCAATCAAATGACAAAAAAATTTCAAAACCGTTATCCTTGAAAATCGTAGAAATATATAATGTATTTTTCTACATAAAATTACCGAAATTAATGATAGTTTTCATAAAATTCGAATTTAATATGTATGGCTTTAACTTGATTTTTTTTACTCTAGTGATTCAAAATTTTATTATAATAATGGTATTAATAAATTCATCATCAAGAATTATTTTTGTTTCTCAGAATGGTTGATTTTCTCAAAAGAAATTTTTAATGTCGTAACTCGTAATCTCATTTAAATTATGATTTGATTACGAACGATTCTTATTACGAACAATCCGTCGTGAAATGTGTAAAAATGTAAATGTTTAAATTTCTATTTTACTTATTTCATTTCGAGCTATAATAACTACAATATCACTATAAATATATGAAGCAGTAAAATATAATAAAGAATTACTTTATCGACACCTGATGTATTCTTTGAGATAAAAATAGCTTGTTTTGCTTAAACCGATTTTCAACAAATCAAAACATTAATCACAATCGCGTGATCTATTAAAATTTAAAAAAAAAGTGTCATCAATATGATGTGTTAAGTATTAAATATAAACGATTAAGAATTAAAAAACAATAATAAAAATCGATTAAACAATTAGAAATTTTATTAATAAGGTTTAAAGATTTTCGACATTCTTTTTTTTCGAATATTTTGACTTTGTTTGTTTTATTAATAATTATATTATCTTTCGATAATTCATATCTGAATCACGCTGAATCTTATGAATCATATTTAAAACCACACTAACTAGAATAAAAAATTAAACAAAGGAGAAAAATTATTATTTTGTCATATAATTAATATTTAACTTAAAACAATATATTCGTTAAAAATAATAACTCATTATTATTAGATATTATGTGTATGTGTAAAGAGTTATTGGCGAAAAGACACATCGTTATGAATCTTACTTTTTTGACAAGTTAATTATATTGACTAATATAGTGTGCAAAGAAAATACGTTTAATACGATAATTTTCAATTTATGTGGGAATCTTTTCAAAAATTGTAAATTTCATATAATGGAAGAAATCAATCTTGATTGTCTTGTTCTTATAATTAATATATTAAATATGATAAGAAGTCTTTACATTCTTGTCTTCTAGTTAATAAAAAGTGGTGTAATATTGTAGTTCCGATCTTATGGAAGAGTTACTCCCTAAATGAAATAAATGAAAAACTTTGCAATGTTATACTTTCTTTCTTACCATCCTCTTCAAAAAAACTTTTATCAGATAATAATATTAAATTACCTTCTTCAACACTTTCAAAATTTCCATTATTTAATTATATCAGTTTTTGCAGAGATATATCCTCTGATAGCATATACAAAATTAGAGATATAGTATTAAAGAACACTTTTAATGATCATGGAAGAAAACTTTTGGAGCAAGAAGTTTACAAGTTATTTATTAGTCAATGTAAAAATGTTATATATTTATATTGGAAAACTTGTCAACCTTTAACTTTATTTCCAGGAGCAACAATTTTATTCTCTCAACTCTATAAGTTAGATATTGTTATTGATTCTGGGAATTCTGATGCTCTTTATGAGTTGGCACAAATTTGTAGAGATTTAAATAGTTTATCTATCAAAAGTAGTTCTTGTGATATTCCAATTTACTTAATTGATGCCCAGAGGAATTTAAAAGAACTAATTCTTAATACTAAGGTTGATGAAAAGAGTGGTAAAGAACTAATTAAAGCATTAACAAGAAATGGAACTACTATAAATGAAATTCATCTAAAATCAATTGATAATGTTGTAATTTCATCTTCAACAACACTTGTCAATCTAAAAAAGTTGAAAATTGATAATTGGGAATATTGCAAAAAAATTCAACAATCTCTTGCAATTTATGAATTTCTAGACTTTCAATCACTAACAATTAAAGTCATTTACTTAGCTTTAAAGAGATTTCTTTATTAATTGAAAAAACTATGAGAAATATTGTAGAAATTAATATTTTTACTTCCAATAAAACTGCTAAAGAAACAGGAATTCTCATTAAAGCAATTGCTTATAATTGCCCAAAGATTAGTGATTTATTTACATATATTAACCTAAAGATTATATTCATATTAATACATTATTATTAAATTGTAGATTTTTAAAAACAATAATTTTAAAAAGTTCAGAATTTTTTATAAATGAAAATAATAATAATATAGGAGATGAATTATTAAATATTTTTATCTTATTTTCTCCAAAATCTTTAGATGAGATATTTATTAGTGGATTATGGAAGTATTCAATTGATGCTTTTAACCGATTTTTTGAAAATTTTAGAGAACGGCCTTTGTATCATTTTGGTATTGTTAATAATGTTAATTTTTTTACAAATGATCATAAAATTATGTTTAGAAAATATAACAATGAAGGAGTGGTGAAATATTTTAATAGGAGGTAACTTTATTATTAGATGCTTAATACAATTTACCCTCACTATAACGAATTTTTGTATAGTAAATGCCTTGCTATAATAAAGAAACGCCTCCAGTACAGATCTTTTTTATAATCATATAATGAATTTTCATATTAGTACTTTGTAATTCGAATTTAAACAAATATAATAAAATGCTCGCTATATAGAATTATAATTTTTAAAGAGTTACACAGATCATTAATATATTTTCATATTTTAATGAGTTAGGCTTTTATGATTACATTTTGCTATATCAATAAAAAATAAAGAAAATATATGTACAGTGCCCACCAATAAGTTACCGGGCACCTTTAAATTCGTACAACTATTGCGCAAATATGATTACATGTTAACTTTTTTTTTTTAATAATAAACCTGCCTTCTATTGTATAATTAAAGTTAATCATCAAGTTGACTCTAAATATTATATGTAATTTTAATAAGAATTGACCATTATATTCTAAATTTTATTAGAAAATTTAAGATCTTTAGGTATTAATAAAAATTAAATAATTTGTTCACCAATACTTTTAATTTTTTAATAAAATTGTTTGCTATAATTTATAGTACATAACACACAGATAATTTTTTGTTGGGCGTTTTTTACAAAAGTAGTTATTTTTATGTCAATCATTTGTCAATCATTTTATAAATTTATCAAAATTATTAATTCGAATATATGTACATCATTTCTTAATTTGATATTTACCCACATGCAGAATTGCCATGAAATTGAAAAAAATTTCCTTTTTGGTAAAAAAAGGTCCATTAAATCTTATATAACTTATTATTGTACATGTACATCATAGACAGTCAATCATAATGAAAACTTTTTGTGCTGAATTTAACTGTGCTACTAAAGACAAATGTTAATTTAATAGATCATGAAATAAATCACATTGTTTAATATTATGTTGATCAATTTTTGTTCTTGCATGAAACAAAAATTTAATATCTTAACAATATTTTTATTTACAGTTAAAAACTAATTTATCTATTTAAGGATTCTTAGATATAAATCCTTTAAGTAATATTTAATTTAACAATTAAAAAAAAAAAAATTTATTTAGATATTTTGTATATTAGGTTTTAATATTTTCATTTCATATTCTCCAAGATCTTGTATTAT